>CAUYPK010171707.1:0-24258 GCA_963574355.1 Loris lydekkerianus | reverse complement strand
CTGTAATCCCAGCGGCTTCCGGAGGCTGAGGCAGCGGGGTGCCCGCAGCCCGAGACTGAGGTTGTGGTGAGCTACCACGCCCACTGCACTCTGCTCAGGGGCATAGGGTGGGACCCTGTCTCAACAAAAAAAAAAAAAATAAATAAAAAAAAAAAAATAAAATGACCATGAATCTCTATCCTGATCATCTGAAACAGAAAATTCCTTATTTAAACTTAGGACATAACAGGGACCTCCTGTGACCCCAGTAGGCTAGGCCTACAAACCCAGTCATCGATCATGTTGGGCTCACACATTTTCAAAGAAAGAGGGACTGTAGTGAATAAACTTGAATTAATCTCTATACATTGGCAAGCTTCTGCTAGGACATTTATAAAAAAATTAAGCCTGGCACAGCAGAATCAGTGGGTTTCTAAATAGGGCTTGTGGGCAGAGGGGAACCAAGGTCACGCCATCATTCTACTACCCGAACAGGCATCAGTTTTTCTTCTTTAATTTTTAAAGGTGACAAGGGAGCTAAGATGTGTTTCCTCTCCGCCTATTCCATTCACTGGCTGTTCACTGGGCTGGTGCCAATCAAATAAAAACTTCTCAGTAATTAAAAACTAAAGGTATTGTCAATTTTGTAAGATATGGAATGATAATCATGAAAAATATCCTTATTTTTAGAGATATATACCAAAGAATCTGGGAGTCAAAGTATGGTATCTGGGATGTGACTTAAAATATAGGGGGGGAAAGGATTGGTGAAGCAAGTGTGGCAAAATGTTGATAGTTGTTCAGTCTGGGTGATAGAGATAAAGTGCTTTATTATTTTATTCTACTCTGGTTTGATAATTTTTATAATAATAAAAGATCAATGGCAACAATCAAATAAAAAGTCCAAACCAGAAAAACCACAAAAACAGAATAAATGAATATAAAAGAAAACCTCCCCATAAACAAAATGCTTCGTATCACTAGGAATCAATCTGTCTTTTTTTCTCACGAGCTCCTGGTAGAATTTTACTGTAGATTCAACTTTTTAAGAAGCAAATGTTATAATTCACAGCAAAAGCCGAAAAACGTTAATGGTGTTGTGAGTCCTTTTATCTTAAAAGTGTTTATATTATCAACCATTTTGTGGGGGGACTTTCAATATCCAATAACAGAAATAATAGAAGACTGATTAAATAAATTATGACCCATGCCAACATTGAATACCATACAAACATTAAAAGAATAATATTAGGTTATGATTACTGACATGGAAAGATATTCATAATAGGTAAAAAGAAAAGATCATAAAACTGTATTCATAGTAGGATCCAGTTTTTATGAGAAAGTGTATATGTATAAAATATATATATTTTTTTAACTTTTTTTTTTTTTTTTTGCATTTTTTTGGCCGGGGCTGGGTTTGAACCCACTACCTCTGGCATATGGGGCCAGTGTCCTATTCCATTGAGCCATAGACGCTGCCCCTGAAAGTATATATATATATATTTCTATTTATATATATAAAAATATAAATAGAAAAAAATTGGCAAGGATATACAACACTAACTTATCAGTGACTGCCTCTAGCTAATAGGATTCTAAGTGATTTTTTCTTCTTTTATGTTCCTATATTCTACAGAAATAAGTTATTTTTAAAACTTAAAAAACATTAAGTTTATGTTTAGGATCCTTTACTTTTGTAGACTTTTAGTCTTGAAATAATCTCCATACATTTGCAAGCTTCTGCTTCGAGCTTTTTTTTTTTGTTTGAGACAGAGTCTCACTTTGTTGCCTGTGGTAGAGTGCCGTAGTATCATAGCTCACAGCAACCTCAAACTCTTGGGCTTAAGCAATTCTCTTGCCTCAGCCTCCCGAGTAGCTGGGACTACAGGTGCCTGCCACAACGCCCAGCTATTTTTTTTTTTTTTTTTTTTTTTTGTAGTAGGCCGGGGCTGGGTTCAAACCCACCATCCCTGGTGCATGTGGCCAGTGCCCTACTGACTGAGCTACGGGTGCTGCCTGCTTCAAGCTTTTGAAAGACTTTTAACCTTTTCCAAAGTAAGCTTTAAGGGACAATTGTAAAAGACGCAGGCAGAAACAACTGTATCTAAATTATAAGCCTTAGCACCTCAGTAGGCTTCTGTTTCAGAAGTCTGAAAGCTATGGAAGGAAGAAGCTATATAAAATATTACAGAAGAAAAATAGAACATCTTAGGAAAAAATATATTGGTAATGTTTTAGATTTTCTTCTCTGCAAAGTACCAATGCCTCCTGGGGTTACCTTAAACGCAGGCCAATAAGTACAACCTAACACCCGTTTTCAAGGAACAAGCTCCAATTGCCGTGGCTCTAGCATTCAGTCACCACGGAGCCAGGAAACTTCTCAAGATGAGAAGCACAATGCGAGGCCTTGTTGAGAGCTGTCGCAGTGGAGAGGCCAGACCAGGAGAGCCAGAGCCAGGCACAGGCCGACGAAATGAACACTGCACTCCCGGACACTTGAAATGTCAGCTTGTGGAGGGACGTGGACCTCCTAAGGAGTCTGACTTTATACATAAGCAAAGACAATGAGCTTTCTGCTGAGGTAAGCTCAGCACAGACGAACTCAGTCTCCGCAGCAGTGAGGAGGGACTCTGACACAGGAAAGATACAGATAATGCTAGAGAAATACCCATGGTCCCTTTCCTTGCCACATCACACAAGAGGGCTACTTCGGCCCTAAACAGAGTAGACATTTTGGTTGTATCACTTCTGCATATAACCTGTCAAAGCCTAGAGAAGAACATCGATGGTAGATGCTTAGCAACAGAGACTTACCAATTTGCACTTAATTCCTAGCTACTATAAATTACATAAACAAGACAGAATACTATTGCAAACCAATAGAAATAAAGATACATGGGAAATAAAGAAAAAGGCACACCCTTCTTCAAAGTGTGAAAGGAGATTTAAATTCATTTCTGAAGAGAAACAACCGTAAACAATCTGGAAGCATAATGATTCAACCTAACAATTCAGTATAGATGTCACAAATGGGAGGAAAATGGCAGAGGGTAATATCCATAGGACAAGAGAGTTTAAGAACAGATAAAAGTATAAGAAAAGTTTGGTAAGGCCAGGCATGGGGGCTCATGTCTGAACCCAAGCACTCTAAGAGGCCGAGGTGGGTAATCGCCTAAGCTCAGAAATTTGAGACTAACCGGAGCAAAGATCTCTTTCTACTAAAAACAGAAGAAAAAAAAAAAAAAAGAAAGGAAAAGAAAAAGAGAGAGAGAGAAAAGCCAGGTGTTATAGCAGGCGCATATTGTTCCAGCTACTTGGAAGGCTGAGGCCAGAGGATCACTTTAGCCTAAGAGTTTGAGGTTGCTGTGAGCTATGATAACACCTGGCACTCTACCCGGGGTGACAGAGTGAGACTCTGTCTCAAAAAACAAACAAACCAAAAAAACTCGCAAAACAGACAGAGCAAGAATGAGGCTCAGACTCTATTAAAAGGAAGGACAGGAGGGAGGGAGGGAAGAAAAAGAAAAGCTTGGTGAAATGAGAAGGAAAAACCAAATGGCCACAACACAACAAGGTATTTTCAGGCTATTTGCACATATGAAAGTAATCTAATTTTCAATGGTGAGTTTTAACTTCTTTGAAAAATAAATATTCAAAGATACATTGACAAGAATAAATTTCCAGTGAAAAGACTCTCAAGTCAACACTGCGTGAGAGCAACTACAGAGTGGTGCAGGCTGTGCACTACACAAAAGCCCCATTTTAATGGGCATGATGAACACCACGGACATCAGAGACTTAAACATTTACTCTGACAGTGTACCAGTAAATGGCAGTGTATAGAGAGGAAGGGCATCATTTTAAAATTTATAATGGCACAATGTGGTCCCCAAACAGCCTTGACTTTACCAAAAAGGAACTGAATGTCCTAACTGAAGGGACTCCATTAAATAAGTAGCAATTTCCATTATTTAGAGATAGAATTCTTAGTGCATTTAATTTTAAAGTCACCAAAGACAGAGGGTAAACAGAATATATGAAGAGATACTAAAAAATCGCCAATTTCATTTGCTGTTTCCTATTTCTTTTCTTAATTGCCTCCGTCTAATTTAGTGTTCTTTAAAGGTAATCTTACTTTTTAAGGTAAAAGAACATTATTCTCTTAGGCTTTCCACAGAAATGAAAAGGGAAAATTGCGTGAATTGAAGCAGCACATCATGCTTTTACAAATTTGAGCAATTTCTATTACTGAATCATAAATATTTAAGGACGCATATCCAAACCATCACATAGGAAAATTCTACATTGGACAATTCCAAGTGAATATGTCTTTTAGTAAACACTATGTGCCATTATCTAAATCATAGAAAAATAGCCTGCATTTCAAATTTCAAAAATTGAGCAAATTAAATGTTGGTCTGTGCAGCATGATATGAGTCTATCTTTCTCGGATAGTCCCACTTCTGCTTTTTGTTTAGTAATGGAGAAAAGAACAATTCAGGCAAATACTTCCTTGCTTTTGGAATAAAGCAAGTCGGGTGTGAAAAGTTTTTCTTGTAGGCCTGCAATCTTATACCCCTATGGACACCGAATTATTAATGGGGAAAAGAGAGAACAAATAACCAAGAGAGGGTTCTTGGCAGCCATTGTTTGAAGTTCATGGTGTTACACAACATTGAGCATGTCCAATTCACCTGCCAGGAGCTATCTGATTCTTACTCTAGGGTTCCATTTTCCTATTTCCATCTTATCTAGCATCTGGCTGGGTGATGGTCCATGTCAAAAGATGTAGATCTTCTTTTTATTCCATTAAACTTTGAGATCTGGTTATGATATCATGCCTCGTGTATTTTCATCTACCAAATGATCATAATAGCTGGTTATCTGCTCCCTGTAGAACCTAGGCTTGTGCTGGGAAAGGAAATAGAAAAATCAGGACTATGTTAGTCTCATAAATGTTCAGTCCTTCTGTTCTCATGGGTCTGGCTAGGACTCTGCTCATCTCATTTGTCAGGTAAGAATAGCATTAAGAATACCCAGTCCTCGCGGCACCTGTGGCTCAAAGGGGTAGGGCACCAGCCCCATATGCCAGAGGTAGTGGGTTCAAACCCAGCACTGGCCAAAAACTGCAAAACAAACAAACAAACAAAAAAAGAATACCCAGTCCACATGCTATCTCAAAGGAGACCCACAGCCCACAGGCATGCTTGGGTTGAATTTTTTAGACTCAAAGGTTAAACAGGCAAAGAAACTGCTGTTTTAGCATCTACAGTGATGTTCCAAACTAAAGGACTGATTCAATGGCAGTGCCCCTACGAGGGCACAAACAAGGGCGGAGGGACAAGGTCAAGGCAGGGGTGAGCAGGACCACATGGTTCAATCATTTCAGCTGCTTAGTGGATTGATTTTTCTGTCTGGCTACATGCTATGTTTTGGTGGATTGTGCTTCTCCTTTACTTTTGGGAAGATGATCCTCATTTAAGCAGCTAAGTCTAAAGTTCTTATGATATAAAAAAGGCATTCTCAAACCAGTTCTCAAAAGGACATCTGAGATTTACTTCAGAATAATCCAGGGTGAGAGGGAAATGGGGGTGGGGAGTAGGTAAAATGTCAGAGGTCATGAATTAGTAATTGTTTAAACTGAGTGATCGGTACATATTCTCTACTTCTACATAATGTTTGAAATTTTCCATTTTAAGAGGGTATTTTTTGTTTGTTTGTTTTGTTTTTAATTAGGTAGAGAACCAATGACCCAGAAACTTGGTAGTTATTAGTTTCAACCTTTAGTTTCACCTAAACCTCTTTGAAAAAACTGCTAACAGGGAATGCTGTTTCACATCATTTTCTCTCTCCATTAACTGCTCATCTTATAACAGAGGTAATAATAAAGAGCAGAGTTGACAATGGTCAAATGTAAGGTGGGAGGGTTTGAAGAAGAGGGAGCTGTAGCCATCAGCCCTTGGATGGAGAATTAACTGTACACATCCATGAGCATCAAGTTCCCTTGGTGTATCGGCATGGAAATCAGCACTCCCATGTTTCACTGGTAAGCACATATTGGAATGCCAATCTACTGAGTGTTTCACCTCGGGTTGCTACACTTTTCCTTAGTTCTTGTGGTTGCAATGAATGTCAAGATCAATAAAGATAAATAGCCATGGGGAGAGCTGTAAGTTTATAAAGGACAGAGTCACCTCCTTTCTTCAGTATCCTGTCTCTTCCCCTCCCCACCACTCCACTCCATTGGATACCCACACTCTAAGAGGAACAGATAGCAAAGAGGAGCAGAAGGCAAGGCATGGCAGGCTTAGGCATTTATCATCCTAAGAAAGGCAGGGAAAGCCTGATCTCAGTGCTAAGGCCAGCATCCTATGGCTGCCCTTTACAACTAAAACTATCTTAAATTTACCTAGCAACTCTCAAAACATAAAAAATTCTGAACTTGATTCCATTTATAAACCAATCTTCTCAACCATCAGCTTCTAGGAAATCAAACATAGGAAATCTGATTACTAAACAAACAGTAAACACTTAAAAATCTGAAGATAAAGAAATTTGGAGGCTTAATGTACATCTTTTTGAAATGTATCAAAATTATACCTTAAAACATAACTCATACAATGATCTTATGCATTCAAGAGCTTCTTTTAAAACAGGAATCAAAAAAGAAGAGAGGGAGTTTACTTTTTTTTCTGTCTCTGAAACCAGAGTTAAACTCTGGTTAAAGAGGATTTCTTGGCATAAAGCAATTTGTTTCTATGCCACCTGAAGTAATGAAGTAAGATGTATTTGTGGATAGGCTAAATGAGCAAGTTGCCTACTCAAAGGAAAAATAAAAACACACTGAGGATTTTACAGAACCGTAAGCCAAGAATTCTTTGCCACTGATTTCTGAACCCTCAGAAATGCAGGGGGCTCACAGGAAGCACCTCTTTCTTTGCTTTGGGTAAAAGATGTAATATGGATTTCCTCTCAATCTCCCAGCAAGAGGAAAATTTACATATTCCTTCATTTTTGCCAAATGGTTAAAAAAAATTCTCTTCTGTCCTATAATCATGATTCAGCTCCAGCCAAACCATTTATGCTTGAGGGCACATTTCAATTGTTTGGAGCCAGTTCAAACTTCCTCTTACCTCTCCCCAGAGAGCCCCTAAAAAGAATAAAACACATGGTCTTGCAGCAAATCTTTGCATTATATAAATACTATTGTGTAACCTTAAAGAGCTGGCAGAAACCTTCACAAAACATGCTGTTGTACAGAACCTCAGTGAGGCACTGATGCACCCACCTCCAAGATGCTGTAAGTGTTGGCTGCCAATTGTGAGATGCCACCTCACCTGGGAGGTCACACATCCCCTGCAAGGGGTGACACAAAGCAAGCCCATCTCCCTGAAGGATGAACTCAAGTTAGGAACCAGCTAAAATCACATCTTTGTTCAGCTCTTTCTCCTCCTTCCCTATCCTGTCCCCATCACCTCCCTGCAGGTTTGTCTGAGAGCATCCCTCAATAAAGCACTCCCACAGGAAACCCTGTCTCTAAGGGACCTGACCTATGACACTTCAAAAATCCAATGGAAGCAAATTAAAATTAACATCTGTTATTTTTAGTCTGCTGCCTTCAAATGTCTACCAATCTGGTCAATTTCATCAGGGTTTTGATTCATAGACACAAGCAGATAATAGCCTTTAGCAGGTGTCCTCAAACTGCGGCCTGCAGGCCACACGAAGTAGTGTGAATTGTATTTGTTCCCATTTTGTTTTTTACTTCAAAATAAGATATGTGCAGTGTGCATAGGAATTTGTTCATAGTTGTTTTTTTTTTTTTAAACTATAGTCCCGTCCTCCAATGGTCTAAGGAACAGTGAATTGGCCCCCTGTTTAAAAAGTTTGAGGACGCCTAGCCTTAAGACTGGTCACTAGAGGAGGTAGGCAACAGTTTATAGTAGCTCACGAGATCTCTGATATGGGCATCCAATGTAATACCCCAAACAGACTTTCCATCCCCCCAGACCCATTCATTTTCTGTGTACTTACACACAGAGACAGGCTAATGCATTCCACTCTTCTGTTCTATTAGAAGGAGGTTCTTTTCTCTACTATCTCATAAACCCAGTGTGAGCCAAGCTGGTTCTGTTTTAATTACTATTTGATATTCATTAAATTCCAATTAATGGAATTTTTAAAAATTTCAGTTGAAGTTCAAATGAGTACTGTATACCTGCCTGATGATGCTCTAGGTCAATTTGTACCACTTCAAAAGGAAAAACATCATTTATCTTTTTGTTGCAAGAATTTAAAATAGAAAACCTATCAACTACTGCTGTCAGAAAGAATCCCTGCCTCTGTTTGTTTGCTCAAGAAAATAAAATTCCTTGGCTTAAAGACTAGTAGCTCATGGCAAGTCTACCTATTGCTCATTGTTCATCCTGTAAACTCATTTTCCTCGTTCATACGATAAATCTCACACCAAGGGCTAACTCAAAAACTGGAGGGAGGTTTGGGGATAGAGGACAGTCCTTCAAAGGTGAAGGGCACATTTTACCTGAACCCATTTTCTGCAGTGGGGGGCGGGGGGGTTGCACTTGTTGGCTCTTGTCTAACATTTCAGATTTCAGTGGCCTCTGAGACTCAGTAAGAGCAGCAAGTGTAATGGCAGACTGACAGCCCATGCTCAAACTGCCTCTGGCAAGAAGAAAACTTCCTTGCCCACAGTTGTGAACAATATCGACTTTCTTGTAATTTTTAAAAAGCATTATCTTTCTTTCTGCTTAAAAAATTTGTACTCTCTAATTGGTGTTGTGTGGTTTAAAGACTTTGGATATCCCTAGTGACAAATTATGAGCCATTTAGGAGCACAGTTGACATAATACAGGGTGAGGTTTTCATAAGAAACAGACCCAGGCCACAGTCACAGCCATGCCACTCATTTAAGTTCTCAAGTCAAGATGATAATAACAAAATCTATTTCAAAAAACAATTGTCAGTAATAAAAAACAATAATGTAAGGCAAGTTCCCTGGCAACGTGACTCCCACAAGATGTGTAATCAATACTGCATGAGTACTCTTCCTCCTCATCCTTGATTTCTATATTGTTTTTACCATAAGAGACATTCTGGATGAAAACTATGGTAAAGGGTGGGACCTTTGAACACACTGGGAGAAAGGTTTGGGAACAATGCTCAACATGCACACAAGCCCCACGGCCCACACAGGGTTCCCCTGAGGTGAATAACCCCCTTACACAAAGTGGCTCACCTGGTGCTTGTCCGGATGGTGTTTTCCTTTGTATGATTGTGCTCTTTGCTCACTTTTTCTGTAAGGACAAAGAATGAAACAGACACTTTTTAGGCAGTTCTCACTTAACTTTCATCTTGCAGCCTTAAGTAGAAATGCCTTCAACATTTCTTCTTTTTCTTTTCTGATTGTCTTTTGGTTCCTATTTTAAACATCCAAAATCCTCCCTATCTCGCTGGAAAAGATAATGTCAAGAGCATGTAGACAGTAACCATAAAAATAATTTACTGAAAACCAATCAAAGAGAAACAATAACAAATTTCAAGTGTGTTGCCAGATTTTGCTCAGGCCTCAGTAAGTACACATGCTCACATACACATGTGCATACATGCACTGAGATCTAATTTCCACTATATCTTCTCCCAGCTGAAAATTTCTGCTTTCTCTGATTCAGCATGAAAACTGCAGTTGTTGCAACTGTTCCGCCTCTGACTTTGATGACAACCTTTAAGCATTCTGTATTGTTAGGCCTTTTTGTGAGATGGGATATAAAAACAACCTAAGCTCTCTTGGCGCTGCAGTCATCGAGTGCTTATTCTGATAAATGTCACAAGCGACAAAAAGTATCACTAGGCAAGAAGAGGTAAACCCTCCCTTACTGTGGCTTGAGGTCTGTATCTACCAGCTGTCAGAAATTAATTAGCTTTCAAGAGCATACAAGTTGAACTCTGGCTTTCCCGTTCCAGTTCAAATGTGAAGACCCTACCCTGATGGCCACAGCTCTCAACAGCTTCTTTTAAGGGGCTGGGGAAAAAACCTTACTAACCCTACAAGGGTTTCAGTTTTCAACAGCAGGGCAAGGAAAAACCTCCTAAGCCTGTGGATTTTTGAAAAAAAATTAAGCAAAGATTTAGAACATCTGTCCGACACTTTCTACTACTAGTCTTAAGGCACTGCATACATGTTTGCATGGACCATTCCTTTCAGTCCACTCAACAATGACAATGAGGTTGAGTTTGGATTCACAGCCAGTATTCTTTAAGAAAGCAGGAAATTGGGGCTAAATGACTTGTCTGAGGTCACATGGGCGGTGACAGCACCAGGGTAAGAACTCTCAGACACCAAGTTTTTAGTTGATAGAGACTGTAATAGTGTTTGGTTAGAGAAAGGAACTTTCTGAAAAGAATCATACAGGTTTCACTTTTACCAATTTGAACTCCTCAATTATTACTGAAGTCATGTTTTAAGATATAATTCTGTCTTTAAAAAATGCATTTCACGTTTTGGAACTGGCAAAGATCGATATGTCACTATTAAGTTTACTAAATTAACAATTTCTACTACTGCAGGGATGTGCACAAATACTGTTCCTGTTTGAGGACACGAAGGCCACTACCTTCAGCACCATTTGATAATCACACTGCTATGGGCTGTGACACCTGGCCAATGAGAAGGTGAACTATTGTGGTGGCACATAGATTTTAGCTTCTTTTCCTTTTCCTGGTATTTTCCTTAAGAGAGAAAACAAGTAAACGCTTACATATAATGAGGAATTTAATGAGTGTTTTGAATTTGTTATCTATAACAAAACAAAGTATACCAAACATTTGTAATAAATGTTATTGATGCACAAATTTCAATATGTACACCCATGCTTGACTCTGGACAAAGTAAAAGTACGTATTTCTATGAAAACCTAAATCTTATATGTGTCTATATCGTCAATCTCAAACATGTCCAAACAATAATAGTGTATAAATTTGTTGGGAACAAATGGAATATTGCTTTAACATGCTGACAAAGTTCTAAGGCTATATCTGGAAACAGTCCTCATACTTTCATCTTTTGCTTTTCCTTTGTTTTGTTTTGGCAAGGGGCAGTAAGATCTCATTAATTCAGACCATACTAATTTGGAACCATACTCACTGTTGGAGTAAATTACAGTTTGTCTTTTGCATGTTATATAAAAAAAAAAAAAAAAAAAAAAAAAAAAAAGCTGTTAATCAGATTACCTGCCTAAACAAAATTAGAAGTAAGGTGTTTAGCCCAGTCAACAGGAATCACTTGCAGAGAATTGAATAGAGTACTAATTTAAAATGCTTCTTAACTATTTATTAAAGAAAGTTTGGCAGGAATCCTACTTGGCAACACTTTATTAACTGTTTATTTGGATGGCAGTATGTATGTGTGCAAAAGCAACAAAATTGATTTCTATCTAAAAAATCCTGTAATTCAGATTAGGTGTTTGTTTTTTTTTTAATACTCTGAAAGAAGTGCTTTCTTCCATCAATTTCCAATTACTGATATTTTTCTGCACAAAGATGTACCTGACAGCTGAAAGAGGAGCTCGGAAGCCATCTTCACAGAGATGTCCTGACTGAAGAGGCTTCTCTCAGGGGGCACTCTGCCCTCTGGCATCTTCTGTAAGGGCTCAGTTTTCTCTCGTCCGATTAAAGTGCTGTAGCCAACATTCCGGCTGGGTGATATCGAGACATGGGAGTCCTGGATGTCAACCTCCATGGGTTCCTCTTTAAACTTCACCGGCTGTGTTTCCTTGTAGCTTTCCGCTGCAAGCAGGTGAATGAAGAGAAACAAAAACACCATTGTTTCTTAATTCCAAACCAAACTCAGTTTCTAATCAGAAAAAACCACAAGGATCATGTCAGGGAAGAGAAGGATCATGTGGGAACAGCACACCGGTACTGAATGTAAAAACTACTGGCTCATCCTGTCTCATTTCCTTAAAAGGTAGAAAACTTCCATTTTCAGCCCCGAGAAATTAAGTGGCTGGTCCATGGTCGCACAGATGGCCTGGCAGCGGAGCCAGGCCTCAGTTGCTAGATCCAGAGCTCACGTCTCCTGACCACCAGCACGGGCATTTTCCTCTCCACCATGCTACTTCTAGAACTAACAGAGAACAAGGTAAATGTCTGTCCTTGTTTTATATCTTAATTCAGTGAATCAAATAAGCACAAGCATATTAATATTATAATTTTCTCCCTCTGTTTTTATAGCTCTGATCAATTTTTTTTCCTTCTCTTCTCACTAAAGTAATAAAGGGGAAATAGGGTCAATTTAACCGAGACATTTACACCTTGCTGGAAGCTAGTTATCCTCAAGACCACCTAGGAAGTTAATTGCAGCCCAAGGATTAACACCTAGAAAAACAGCAATCTTACAGGTTATAATAACCATACAATTTACTGACTGTCCTTTCTGTGTAGCTATTAGCTCTAGAATGTCTACATCCACGTGTTGCCCAGAGCTAATGAAGGAATACCTCTGACACAAGGTGGGACAATTAACTCAGTCATTAATGTGTGTTACTTTATTTATTTATTTTTTATTTATTTATTTTTTTAGAGTCTCACTTTGTCACCCTCGGTAGAGTCCCATGGTGTCAAAGCTCATAGCAACTTCAAACTCTTGGGCTTAAGCGATTCTCTTGCCTCAGCCTCCCAAGTAGCTGGGACTATAGGCGCCCGCCACAACATCCAGCTGTTTTTGGTTGTAGTTGTCATAGTTGTTTGGCAGGCCCAAACTGAACTTGAACCTGCCAGCTCTGATATATGTGTCTGGCGCTCTAGCCCGCTGAGCTACAAGTGCCGAGACTAATATGTGTTACTTTAAAATAAAGCCATACTTTCAAATGAATAAGCATGTATTAGCAACTACTATGTACTCAGTACTCTGGAAAACAAAAAAATGAAAAAGATTTTCATAGATAGTTGGATAGATGATAGAACAGTGTCAAAAGATACTGTTATGTTCTAAGAACCTGTGAATGTGACCATATTTTGAAAAATATCTTTGCAGATGTCACAAGTTAATGCTCTCAAGATGAAATCGTCCTGGATTATCTGATGATATGTGTCCTAATAAGAGACAGACGAGGATAAGACCTGGAAACTATGGAAAAGTCTACATGAAGACTGGAGTGACACGGCCACAGACCAAGAAGTGCCAGGAGCCAGGAAGAGATAAGAAAGGATTTTTTCCCTATAGGCTCTGGAGGGATTTTGGACTAATGGTTCCCAGAACTATGAAAGAATTCCTGCCACTTTTAAGTTACAAAGTTTATGGTACTTTGTTATAGCAGACCAAGGCGACTAATATAGATAGCTAGACAGATAGATAGAACAATAAAAAACAGTATAAAGGAGGGGCTGATCTGTGGGCCAGTCAGAAGTTATGAAGGGAAAGATCTCAAAGCTGGGAGGTCAGAAAGAAACCATCTTTCCTTGGAATGTATGCCACGGGTGAAATTCAAATATATGTATAGTTTATTAACCAGCAGTCCAAGAAAAAAAAGGACATTTTAAATTAAGTGATTAAAATTAACATGGTGTGTTATCAATAAGATTTCATGTAAGAAGAGTGCTAATTGTTCCTTTTTTCTTCCTGACATATGACACATGCTTCTCAGGGAAAACCGCTTGTTTTTGTCAGTAACTAAACTGCAGGCAAATGTGATATTTAATTTAGTGCTCTCCCCCTTCCCCTATTCCTGCCAAGCTGTTTTTTCTCTGTATGTCTGAAAACCAGCTCATAGAAAACAAGTTCATTGATTTAGTCAGTCTTTTAAAAAAAAAAAAGGAAAGAAGGAAAAGAAGGCCAGAAAGCTGTCCGAGGTGCCGGCTCACCTCTTTGCCTTTGCTTCTAGTCCACCTGACTTGTTCTTGAATACTGACCTTCCCCCGCCCCATAGGGATCTGGCGACCTCACAGCCATCCTATTGTCCAGCCAGATCACCTACCCTCAGGAGCAGTCACAACACATGTTTCCCTCTTCCAGTTCCCCAAAAGCATTTAGTATCTGGAACATAAACAGTAGGGTCAGTGTCACAGGTACATAATGAGGCCTCTGAACCCTGCAGTGGTTAAGTCATTCCAAGGCCTGGGGACAAGCACAAAGGAACACTAGCACAAATACAAAGGGATTCATTTAGTTTTAAAATCAAAACAAAACAACAAAACACTCTCAACAATGTAAAGAGCAAAGCTAGAAAGAAGCTTCCTTATTATCTCCCCTTCCCCTAGCCACTTCCCCAGCATTGACCATGGAATTTAATGAAATTAGCCTTTAAAAGCTACGTGGGATAATTTCAAGTATAATTTACATGAAGTGCTTTCTGTCCTTTCTTATAATAACACTTGACCTTTCCAAAATGCGCAGATCACTGACAAAAGCCTTTGGCATTTTGATCTACCTGATCAGTCCTGGACTCATGGAGAAGAGTTCTCAAACTGACATTTCAACGGACCAGTGAGAAGTAACACAGTAAATATTTTTATAGTCTTTTCTCTCCCATGTGATAGCATTACTGCCCAGTGTTTTCTCACCTTTTTTTTTTTTTTTTAAAGCAAGATTTCTCAGCCTTGGGACTACTGATAAACAGGGCTAGATAACTAGATAATCTTTGCTGTGGGTGACTGTTAGGCACTATAGGATATTTAGCAACCTCCTTGGTTTCTATCCACTAGATAGAGTTTTTTCTTGTTTGTTTGTTTGCTTTTTTAGAGATAAGACTTCACTTGTTGCCCAGGCTGGAGTGAAGCAGGCTATTCACAGTAGTGACCACAGTGCAATACAGCTTCCTGGGCTTAAGGGATACTCCCGCCCTACCCTCCCAAGTACCTAGTACTACGGGTGTGCATCACAGCACCCAGCTCCTTCCTTTAGTTTCAATACCCAAATGTGACCCCAAACACTGCCAACTTTGCTCTGGGGGCATCCAATCACTGTGGTTGAAAACCATACTCTAAAGTTTTTGCCACACTCTAGTTTCTGTACCCAAAAAAAGATTAATCAGCAGCCAATGCAAAGAAGAAAGAAAAAACTCTTTTTGTGTTTTAGCCTAGCTAGGCTCACCGTTTTACCAACCACCATCTCAGCCTGGTGCCTGAACAGGCCAGCCTGTGAATTAGGAATTGATAAGATCTGGGAACAAGGGTTTCTGCTGACAGCTTGACCAGGTCCTCAGGCCAGCTCTCTTCTTTTTGCCTGGGGCATTTGAACACAGAAATGGTTGGATTCATCATTTCTGCTCACTTTAAGCCATGATTCCCCTTATCTAGGAACATGTCTACACATCCCCCACCAAACACAATGTAAATCCTTTAAAAATCTCTTCCCAAAATAAGTAGTAAATACTCATTTTATTCCAAGTGGCCTATACTAAGAAAGAAACTGGCACAAGGAAAAAGATGAGAGACAAAGTGTTAATAGTAGGTTATGCTTGGGGGAGAGAGGTGTGAATGATTGTCCATTGCAATGCTGATTTGTATTTTTTAAACTTTCTATGATAAATATGGATACATGATCCTTTACCTAAGTTGTTTAAAAGTTATTAACAATTATATATACCTATAAAAAGATGACAAAGGTCAGTTTGTGACAGAGAAGTGTGGAACAACATTCTTTGAAGTGTGTAAAAACGCTCAATATTCCTACCAGCACTGGAGGGGTGGGTTTCTGAAGGGGCTGAGCCCTGCTCAAGCTGTGCTTGGCAAAAGAAAAAATAGCAATAGGAAAGTGTCAACATTGTCTTTCCTTAGCTATCAAACTGTGCTTTTACTTCATTTGCCAGTCATTTATTGATCACTCTAAATCTTTTTTAAATGTCTATTATGTACTAAGTACTATGAGAGATGATATTCAAGCTACAGAGTTAAGTAAGACACAGTTCTTGCCCTCAAAAAGTTTAAATCTAAATAATGACAAGTATAAATATCCGACAGGAAGCAAAATTAAAATACAGTGTGGGAAAAGAAGTCAAGGCAGACCAGGAGCCAAAGCACAAAGGTAGGACTGTGTTTTTCCTGGGGTGTTCAGGGAATACCCTGTTACCTGCTTGGCTTGAGGAGCAGTACTGAGAGATGGAACTGGTACCTTGAATAAGCAGGACTCAGAGTGTAACAAAAGCAACTCTATTTTTGTCTTCCATTGTCTCTTTAAACCTGTCTGGGCGAAGGTTCTTCCCCTATTCCTGGGTGAAAAGTTAGGCAAGCCCATAACCTGCTACTTTTTAAAAAATACAAAACCTTATAACCCCCTTAAACACCAAGACAGTCACAATTCGTAATGACCATTCAGAAACCAGAATGCTAAGCTCAGGTATTAATGCGCAGTCCCGCCTTCCTTTGAAGGGGAGTCTTTCCTCTCCTAGAAGAGTCTCTAAGCTGCCAGGCCCATGGAGTGGGAGTAGGCCCATGGAAAGGGGAGTGTCAGCTCTTTCTCTCTTTCTAGCCACCTTCTCTCCTGACCACTAGCAACCCTTTCAGATTCCAGAAGGGCTAGGAACAGTGAGGAGTTGGGAGAGGTCTCTGTTCACTGTGCCTTAGGCCTGCAGATGCTTCCTTCACAGGATTTGTCCGCAAGGTCTTCACAGGCCTTTAACATTGAGGTCATCTATCTCTCTGCCGCAGTTCCCTTTATCTGGGTGAACTTGCTCTTGCCTGCGATAGCTTATTTCCTCCACTGCTTGCAGGAACTGACCTGCCAGCTTCCATTTTCTTTTGGGCGGAGGTACCATCTTTCTCTAGGCAGCCCCACCAGATAGCATTTAAGGTAAAGCCCATGCTAGCCTTCTTGTGGGAATTTGGCCTATCTTTGGGCCACAGGGAACAGCCACCTCGTTATTTAATAAAGAGGCCAAGTTCAGGCAGAATGTAACACCATGGCATCTCACCTTCACTCAGCCACCAAAGCAACTTGCAGCCCATTTTTCCCTCCAGATTTCCTAGGCAGATGTCAGAAATCAGTCCATTGTACTCCCCAAGTAAGGAAAACACATGGCAAATTTCCCAGATGGCACGCTCTAATCTCAGGTGAGAGGCTGGTGGCCCTTCACCAGTCTTGCTACCCTGCAGCCAGGAATCACAGCATAATTCTGTCTACAGAAAAACTCAAAATCCCCTCCTGTCCTAATCTTTAAAAATCTCTCACCTTTTATATTCTCAATCTCACTGAAAGGCCCAAGAGTTTAGTTTTGTTATTTATTGTGGCAAAATATGCATAACATAAAATTTACAATTTTAGCCATTTCTAAGTGTATATGATTCAATGTCATTAAGTACAGTCATGTTGTACAACCATTACCACCATCCATTTCCAGAACTTTGTCATCTTCCCAACTGTAAACTTTATGCCTACTGAATAGAAACTCCTCACCCCTTCTCCCCAGCCTGGGCTTTCTACCCCATTCTACTTTCTGTCTCGATGCCACAAGTTAAGAATTTTTAAAAAATTCTTCATGCTGCAGAAATCAAACCTATCTTTTAACCTTGTTTACATTTTTTTTTTTCTTAGAGACAAAGTGACACTTTGTCACCCTGGGTAGAGGCCATGGCATCACAGCTCACAGCAACCTCCAGCTCTTGGGCTTAGGCAATTTTCTTGCCTCAGCCTCCTGAGTAGCTGGGACTACAGGCACCTGCCACAACGCCAGGCTATTTTTTGTTGCAGTCTGGCTGGGGCCGGCTTTGAACCCACCACCCTCGGTATATGGGGCCGGAGCCCTACTCACTGAGCCACAGGCACTGCCCATTTAACCTTGTTTAACAAAGAGTATCAAGTTATATTCCAAAGAAAGAAAACTAGAAAGGTAGGTAGGGGCAGAGTATGGTATCTCAGATGCTAGGCTTGGAAGCCTGTACTGAATGGGGAGTTGGTGAGGGGCCAGCTGCTGAGGTTTGTGCAGGGGAGCAGCAAGATCAAACTGCATTTCAGAACACCAGCATGATGGTGGCACTTGGAAGGGATGAGAGGAAATGCAAATGGAGGCAGTTGTTAAGAATCTACTGTAATAATCCAAGAAGATGATGAAGGGCTGAACTAAAGCAGATGCCACAAGATATTCCAATTACCAATGTGTTTTGGGAAAGCAGGCATCTGCTTTGATTGGGTTTGATTATTACTTACTACTTCATGAATAATAATGCAGGCCAAAAGGGTCAACAAAGAGAAACCAACCGTCAGGAACCAGAAATGAGACTTGGTGGTAGTGTCCCTATCTCGGGGCCTGGCATCCACTAGCATCTGAGAGAGGAGAGCTGCCTTCTCCCTCTGCCTTTTCTTTTTACTCTTCCAAAACCAAAAGGGGATGTTGGATGGATTTTCTTAGTCGCATGGACAACGATTAAACCCCAGACCTACCAGAGAAGAGGCCAAAGACAGGTGCCAGAAATGGAAATGTTATTCCACAGAAGTTTGATATTACATATCTAGCTTTTCCTTCTTAGAGAGAAAGAACATAGGAATAAAGGAGCTTCAGGCCCTGTAGCCATTCCTCACCCTGTAACTGAAGCTAAATACCCAGAAAAATGGAAATAATTGTATCACCATCCTTTTTACCAGAATTAAGAACCTGTTGCTTACACTCTAGGAGGCCAAGGTGGGTGGATCGCCTAAGCTCACAGGTTCAAGACCAGCCTGAGCAAGAGCAAGACTCTGTCCCTAAAAATAGCCGTGCGTTGTGGCAGGCACATGTAGTCCCAGCTGCTAGAAAGGCTGAGGCAAGAGGATCGCTTGAGATCAAGTGTTTGAGATTACTATGAGCTATGACACCATGGCACTCTACTGAGGCTGACAAAGTGAGACTCTGTCTCTAAATAAATAAATAAATAAATAAATAAATAAATAAATAAAACTTTATATTTAGATGGTGAATGTCATTCTCCCTCCCTTTTGGCGTATCTGCTTCTTCCCCATGGGCATTTATATATTAAATTTAATTTTTCTCTACAGTGTGGTCCTTGGTTGATTCCCACAATGACCAGAATACAGGCGTCCTTAGTTGGGAAAAACTTCCCACCTGCTCCCAGAAATAAATTCCAAAGGGGTGCTATCACACTCCAGAGCAGTGATTTTCAATTGGTGTGCCACAGCCCCCACTGGTGTGCCATGAAAAATTTTAAAGATCATTAATTTATTTTCAAAAGAAGCTCAAAGTATAGTAAGTATATATTTTTTCTAAACACTTTTTGCTTTTGATCAACATAATTTAAGTGTGCTGTGTAAGTTTAACTGTAGGTTCATATGAGCTGTGAAGATAAAAAAGGGTAAAACACCATCCTGGAGAGATGCAATGGAAGGAAGGATGCCTGCCTTCCCAAAAGACACTGGTCATCTGTTCCTGGGGAAAAAAGAGAGGAAACTCTCTCCATAAAAGAAAACAATGGTGGGACAGATTTTTCTCTAGTTCTCCTCAATATACAAGAACCTTCTGGAACGGTAGTGACCTCTACTACAGACACACTCATGCATACTTCCCACGCATTTCACTCAGAGCAGCACAGCAATAACCAACCAACCATGAGACCAAGCCATGTCCACGGCGAGGACAACCAATGACTGGGGTCTAATTAAATAATTCATTAATCCATATTGAATTAAGTACTTTTTTCTGGGTGGTGACACCTATATTTATAGTAACCTACACATGAAGAGAATTGTGTTTAAAATGATAGGAGTAGGGTTTTTGGTTCACCTTTTCTTTCTTCTATTTCTAACACACACACAGACACTTTTTAATTCCTAAAATAATTTCAAAGGTATTTTAGCAGAATTGACTTCCTGAATTTGATCATCAAAATCATAAATTAACTAGTGTTTTCCCTCTGTATCAATATACTATCTGGCAACTTAGGAAGGAAGATTAATAAATGTCTGAAGAACCAGCTACACACACTAGAATCCATAATTAAGTACACAGAGGTAGGTAGAGGATCAACTTCGAGTCTATTTTTGAAAAACACACAATGAGGAGCACCAAGGATTCTATTTTACTAATTGCTCTGAATTTGCAAAGAACAAGTGCGCCCTAAAAAAGTGAACTCAAACTTCAAAGGTAATAAAGAGTTACAGAGACTTGGAATTCCTCTTTCGGGGGCACATGAAACATATCATTTTCCACCAGATCACAGCACTTGTCACTTTATTCTTACATAGACTTTAAAATTAGTCTTATGTTCCCTAAACCAGTAATCAATGCAATAAAAACCTGGATAATTCAACTGGGTATTTGCGAAAGTTTTCAGACTGGCCACAGAACTGTGCCCAGGGCTGCAGGGTAAGGATCTGACTTGATTCTGATGACCACAAATCAGAATATGTCTATCAAACAAATTCTGCATTCAATTTTACTTTTGTCAAATCAAAATTAAAATCCTTTAGTCACCTGGGGCTCAGACACACGTGTGTGGCTCAATCCTTATCGGTTGAACAGAGTCTCCCAGTGTTCAATGTAAAATCTCTCCCAATTAACTTGTTTTCTTTCCATTTAATGATTTCATCACTAGACATCAGCGAAAGACATGTATTTAAACTATACATATGCCATTTGGTAACATTCCAAATGATCTCATTTTTAAAAAATTAACCTATTTTT
Organism: Loris lydekkerianus; assembly: GCA_963574355.1. Classification (NCBI taxonomy): domain Eukaryota; kingdom Metazoa; phylum Chordata; class Mammalia; order Primates; family Lorisidae; genus Loris; species Loris lydekkerianus. The sequence continues at coordinate 3,652 of CAUYPK010171707.1, read as the reverse complement.
CATCTAATGTCTAGAACAGACTTTTCTTGTCTCACATTAAAAAGGCAAAAAAAAAGAAAAGGGTCAATTAAAGTATCTGATCTAACCTTAAAGCTATTTAACATCATTATCCTTTGCCATTTAATAAATCTAAGTCCTGTCTATTCTTATCTGTTGTGATTAATAGGCCTTTATATATCCTTCCATGAACTAGAATGCTGGGGTATGTATGTGTGTAGGTTTTAAACAGAATTCCTGAAAGAGTCCATAGAGTTCCTGCTGCCATTAAAAATAACCAAAAAGGAAGTGCCATCTGTCAAGTGATGGGTTGGCCCTTGCTTTATGCATAAAGAGTTGGGAGAAGGACAGAGGGATTCCTTAACATCAAAGAGAAGAAGCAAATAACTGGCTGGGCACGTGGCTCACGCCTGGAGTCCTAGCACTCACGAGGCCGAGGCAGGTAGACTGCCTGAGCTCAAAGGTTTGAGAGCAGCCTGATCCAGAGTGAGACCCCCATCTCTAAAAAATAGCCAGACACTGTGACTGCAAGTCCAACCTACTTGGGAGGGTGAGGCAAGAGGATCACTTGAACCTAAGAGTTTGAGGTTGCTGTGAGCTAACATGCCACAGCACTCTACTAAGGGTAACCAAGTGAGACGCTATCTCAAAAAAAAAAAAAAAGGAAGCAAATAAAGTTTTATTTCAGTAACTAAGAATTTTTCTTAAGTTTCAACTATTTTCTACTTCCAGATGGTCAAAAGCTTCAGTATATACAAACAGGGTTAAACGCTTTCCTTAGGTGGTGCTATTACTACTACATACTAGCATATAATATAAATATGCATGCTAACTGATTAATATTGCCAGTATGAATAATAATGAATCATGTCACAAGGACAGCTCTGCTGAGAAGACCTGAATACTTCACTCCCATTGCGCAGTTTCCAGAGGCAGTGAAGGGCTGGTGAGCACAGTGCAGAGAGCATTGCATCACACAACACAGACCAGAAGCCATGTAATAGCAAGACTGAGACAGGTAGCAACAGAAGAATTGGAAAGAAAATGTAGGCTCCATGCAGGTGTAAACAGTGTGTTATTCACCTTTGTAACCCTAGCACCCTAAACAGGGCTCAGTAAAGATAGTAAGAGCTCAATAAAAATTAGTTGAATGAATAAGTGTTTTTTTTTTTTTTTATTAAAAAAATCATAGCTGTGTACATTAGTGCAATCAAGGGGTACAATGTGCTGGTTTCATGTATAATCTGAAATATTCTCATCAAACTGATCAACGTAGCCTTCATGGCATTTTCTTAGTTTTTGTATGTAGACATTTCTATACTGCCTTTAGTAAGTTTCGCCTGTACCCATTCTAAGATGCACCGTAGGTGTGGCCCCACCCACTACTCTCCCTTCATCCTAACCTCCCCCCTCCGTTCCCCTTCCTTGGCCCTTTCCTCATAGTCTTGAAAGCTATAATTTACCTTCATAGCAGGGCTGAGTACATTGGATACTTTTTCTTCCATTCCTGAGATACTTTGCTAAGAAGAAAATGTTCCAGCTCCACCCATGTAAACATGAAAGAGGTAAAGTCTCCATCTTTCTTTAAGGCTGCATAATATTCCATGGTATACATGTACCACAATTTGCTAGTCCATTTGTGGATCGATGGGTACTTGGGCTTCTTCCATGACTTAGCAATTAAACTGGGTTGCAATAAACATTCTGGTACAGATGCCTTTGTTATATTGTCATTTTTTGTTTTCTGGGTATATACCTAGTAAAGGAATTATAGGATCGAATGGCAGGTCTATTTTTAGGTCTCTTAAGTATTCTCCAAACATCCTTCCAGAAGGAACGTATGAGTGTGCATTCCCACCAGCAGTGTAGAAGTGTGCCCTTTTGTCCACATCCATGCCAACATCTCTGGTTTTGGAATTTTGTTATGTGGGCTACTCTTACTGGGGTTACGTGATATCTCAAAGTAGATTTGCATTTCTCTGATGATTAAGGATGATGAGCTTTTTTTTCATGTGTCTGTAGGCCGTGCGCCTCTCTTCTTTAGAGAAGTTTCTCTTCAAGTCCCTTGCACACCCTGATATAAGATCATGTGTTCTTTTCTTGCTAATACATTTGAGTTCTCTGTGGATTCTGGTTATTAGACCTTTATCAGAGGGATAACCTGCAAATATTTTTTCACATTCTGAGAGCTGTCTGCTTGCTTTACTTACTATGTTCTTGGCTGTGCAGAAGCTTTTTAGTTTGATCAGGTCCCAGTAGTGTATTTTTGATACTGCTTCAATTGCCTGGGGAGTCCTCCTCATAAAATATTCACCCAAGCCGATTCTTTCAAAAGTTTTCCCTGCACTTTCTTCAAGTATTTTTAATAGTTTCACGTCTTAAGTTTAAATCTTTAATCCAGTGAGAGTCTCTCTTAGTTAATGGTGAAAGGTGTGGGTCCAGTTTCAGTCTTCTACAGGCTGCCAGCCAGTTCACCCAGCACCATTTGTTAAATAGGGAATCTTTTCCCCACTGAATGTTTTTAATTGGCTTGTAAAAGATCAAATAACAGTAAGTAGCTGGATTCATCTCTTGGTTCTCTATTTTCTTCCAGACATCTACTTTTCTGTTTTTGTGCCAATACCATGCTGTTTTGATCACTATCGATTTAAAGTATAGTCTCAGGTTTGGTAGCGTGATTCCTCCTGCTGTGTTTTTATTGGTGAGTAATGTTTTGGCTATTGGAGCTTTTTTTTGATTCCATATAAAATGAAGTATTTTTTCAAGATCTTTAAAGTATGACAATGAAGCTTTGATAGGAATTGCATTAAAATTATATATTGCTTTCAGTAGTATAGACATTTTAACAATGTTAATTCTTCCCAGCTATGAGCATGGTGTGTTATTCCATTTGTTAACATCTTCAGCTACTTCTTTTCTTAAAGTTTCATAGTTCTCTTTGTAGAGATCTTTCACGTCCTTTGTTAGGTATACACCCAAATATTTCATCTTCTTTGGCAATACTGTAAAAGGAATAGAGTGCTTCACTGTTTGTTCGGCTTGGCTATTGTTGGTATATATTGAGGCTATAGATTTATGGGTGTTGATTTTGTAGCCTGAGACATTGCTGTATTCCTTGATCACTTCTAAAAGTTTTGTAGTAGAATCCCTAGTGTTTTCCAGATATATGATCATGTCATCTGTGAGGAGTGAAAGTTTGATCTTGTCTGACCCTATGTGGATACCCTTGATTGCCTTTTCTTTCCCAATTGCAATGGCTAAAACTTCCATTACAATGTCAAAGAGCAATAGAGACAATGGGCAAACTTGCCTGGTTCCTGATCTGAGTGGAAATGATTTCAATCTAACTCCATTCAGTACAATATTGGCTGTGGGTCTGGTGTAGATGGCCTCTATTAGTTTAAGAAATGTCCCTTCTATACCAATTTTCTTAAGTGTTCTGATCATGAAGGAATGCTGGATATTATCAAAAGCTTTTTCTGCATCAATTGAAAGAATAATATAATCTTTGTTTTTTAATTTGTTTATGTGTTGGATTACATTTATAGATTTATGTATATTGAACCAGCCTTGAGACCCTGGGATAAATCCCACTTGGTTGTGGTGTACAATTTTTTTGATATGTTGTTGAATTCTGTTTCTTAGGATCTTATTG
>CAUYPK010171705.1:0-32570 GCA_963574355.1 Loris lydekkerianus | reverse complement strand
CTGAAAGGTGATGGTATTGATATGTAAAAATAAAGTGAGAAAAGGAAGAAGCTAATTGTTAAAGGATTAAGTGTGTACCTGACTGAAAAAGTATAAAACCTGAACTTAAAATAAAAAACTTTGCCATACACCATATCAGAGTGTACGGTCTGTTTCTTGACTTAATAATTACAAGAGCGAGTTTTACACCTACAGCAAAGCTTCTGCTCGTTCGCGTCTCCGGTCACGCAACATAAGGAAAGAAGTTTTTTGTAGGGTGGCAGTCCGTGTGTTAAAAAAGTTCAAAAATACATCCAGAAGCTATCTTAGTCAATCTTTCAAAAGGACTGAGCTACAAATATATTCAAAACACACTGGTAACCTCCTAAGTGAAAACTCTGATTACTGCAGAAATTAACCATGTACCGCACAGCACCGAAATTTAAGACTATTTAGCAAAAGCTACCAAATTTTATAGAATAAATAAATAAAAGGCTAATTACATATATCCAGGCTTTTCAGAGTAAAACTTTGCCTTTCTTCCACATAATTATCTTTGAACCACTGCAAATCATTCCTTTAGACACTGGAATGATAGCCACTGTGGGTTATCACTGACAATGGATTAAGAATGACAAGGTATATTTCTCTGTATAATAAGCAAATTAGCAAGTACCCAGGATACTTATCACTTGATTTAAGATCTTAGCATTTCAAAGATTTCTTTTTCTTTATTTCAAAATATTAAAGGGTACAAATTTTTTAGGTTACATGGATGGTTTTTGTAGGTCCTGGCTATAAGTGTGCTCATCACCCAAATAGTGTTCACAGTACCCATTAAGTTGGGCTATTCCCCTTCCCTCCCGTTCCTTTTCAGAATTTTACTTTACTCTACACACGTGTGCTCATTATCAGTTAGTTCCAAGTTAATAGTAAGTACCTGGGCTTGCTTTTCCATTCTTAAAATACTTCACTTAGGAGAACAGTCTCCAGTTTCCTCCAGATTGTTGCAAAAGGTACTAAAATTGTTATGTATAGCTGACTAGTAAACCATGGTATACAAATTCTAAATGGTCTATAAATAGACCATTTAGCTCAGGGCAAGGAGAAGCAAGAGCTAAACTTAGAACACTAAGTAATCAAAAGAAACATCTTAGTAATATGACACCTTGGGGATTAAGGGCTTGGGGAAGGGTTTTGGCTCTCTACACCTGTGGTGCTAAGAGCCACCAGTTGCATCTTTAAGAAGCTGCAGGACAAGGCAGTCTACTACTCTTTCACAAACCCGCTTACTCTGACTTTTTCGCTGCCCCGGCCTGCAGGACACCTGCACAGCAGCTCTCTACAAAAGACTACTAACATTCATTCTCTTAATAAGACTGCTTCTCTTCCTCAAATACTGTCAGTTAAGGCAAATAGCCCTAAGGCATCTAAGGGTAATTGTTCCCTAGCAAGATAATAGGAAAGCAGTCAGTGGCGGGACCATAGATAAGCTGCGCCAGTCTCTGGCCGCTCCTGACCCAGACAAGTGGCACTCCAGATGGGACCTATATACATATACCATATTTTACTAACCCACTCATGAATTAATGGGCACATGGGTTGATTTCACATCTGTGCAACTGCAAATAAACATTTGAGCACAGGTGCTTTTTTTTTTTTTTTTTTGAGACAAGAGTCTCATTATGTCTCCCTTGGTATAGCACCGGAGCGTCACAGCTCACAGCAACCTCAAACTCTTGGGCTTAAGCGACTCTCTTGCCTCAGCCTCCCAAGTAGCTGGGACTACAGGCGCCCACCACAATAACCGGCTAGAGAGCAGGTACTTTTTGATAAAATGACTTATTTTCCTTTGGGTAAATATCCAGTAATGGGATTACTGGATTGAATGGTAGGTATACTTTTAGTTTTCTGAGGAATCTCCATACTGGATTGAATGGTAGGTATACTTTTAGTTTTCTGAGGAATCTCCGTACTGTTTTCTATAGAGGTTGTAATAATTTGCAGTCCCACCAACAATGTATAAACTCAAAAGCTTTTGATGCCAACTTAAAAATAAAAGTGGCCACTTTGAGGCTAAGCAGACCTCAATGAAAAGCCAAAGACTATCTGGTGTTTTGCATGTAGTACACTGTACACAGTAAATTTATTTTTAAAGCACCAGAATGAGACTGGGCATGGTGGCTCACACCTGTAATTCTAGCATTCTGGGAGGCCAATGCACGTGGATTGCCTGGTCACATAGGTTCAAGAACAGCCTGAGCCAGAGTAAGACCTTGTCTCTAAAAATAGCCAGGCATTGTGGTGGGTGCCTATAGTCCCAAGCTACTTGGAAAGCAGAGACAAGAGAATCTCTTAAGCCCAAGTATTGGAGGTTGCAGTAAGCTGTGATGCCACACCATTCCACCAGGGGCAACTAAGATTCTGTCTCAAAAACAAACAAACAAAAAAAAAGCACCAGAATTAGGGCAAGCCTGTCAAGTAAAAATATTAATATTTAACGAACACAAAATTATGACCTAAAGAAATTAGATCCCAAACCAAATAAACACCAGAGAGAAAATATAAAAACCATCAAAGAGGGAGGCACCTGCGGCTCAATGGAGTAGGGCACCAGCCCCATATGCCAGAGGTGGTGGGTTCAAACCCAGCCCAGGCCAGAAACTGGAAAAAAAAAAAAAAAAAAATCAAAGAATGGAAAACAAGGCCAGTATTTTGAGAAGGAATCTGTAAGGGAATTTTTCTTTTCTCATGGTTGCTTCTTTTCAGTGTCACATTTTTGGTCAACATTTAAAGTTCTTTTGACTGAGATTAACAAAGTGTGCTATGGAAAAGAAAGATAATGTAAAGAAGAAAGGAAAATATTAAAGGAGAGGTTAATTTTAAAAGGTGTTTCTGGTGGTATAATAAACTGGCAAAGGTCCTCAAATCTTCTAGGAGAGATTAAAGGGCACATGCTACACTGAAGAAAAAAACAAGTGATTGAAACAAAGATTTAAAACTTACTACTAAAAATTAGATAATACATAAATTGGGATAATATTATAGGAACTTGGATAATATATGCAGTGGAAATACAAATGGAGGTAACTGCTGTAAAAATCAGAAAAGAAGGAATGAGGATGCCTATTTCTATCACTGAAAGATGTAAAAAAAAAAAATGAAAAGAAATATATTGCTATATTTTTCTTCACAGAAAAGTTTCTCTGAAGAAAAATGTACAAATCATAAACAGAAAACACTGAGAACCTCCAGATGTACTTAATAAACACAAGTCACTTTCCATACTACTTTTAATTGGCTCAGAGTCAAAATACATAGCAATGTTGGGAGATTTGGGATGTGTTCCAAAGAATTATAGAAAAGGAAAGCTGAAAAACATTTCAATGAGGGGTAGGATTAATATTATTTTAGTACACATGGGAGAACCTCAGCAAGCCAGTGACTTTAGAACAAAAGTTTTTTATTTATTTGTAACACTAATAGAAGAAAAGCTATACAAACTGATGTGAGGCAAAAGCAGAAGACCAAGTATACATGTTGGCTGTAAGAGAGTTACATGAACAGAAGATGAAGTGAGGAAAAAGAAAAAGTAGAGGTTTGGGAGCAGTCCTGCTAAGATCAAAAGACATAAAAAATTTCTTAATAATATATGGGGGAAAGACTCCAGTATTCAAAACATCTACACATGAAATACCTGCAAGGAAGTCCTGGTATTTATGGAATTCCTCTTGAAAGCAAGATGAATTTAAGCAATTCAATGAGTTTCTGACAAAGCCTAGGTTTTATTTTGTTTTAGTTTCTTTGAAATAGGACCAAAGTATCTGCCATAATAAATAAATAAACACTCTTATTTGGGAAAAAATGATGACATAATTTGCCCAGGCTGATACTATAATTTATAATTTGCTTCTCTTTTCTCTTACTACTTTTTAGGTTGGTTTCCAAAGTTCATTAGCATTTTTATCAGAGAATCAGAGGAAGAATTCAAGAAAGCAAACACAAAGCAATTTTAAACCTGCCAGTTTCAAGAACTTTAGTATCTCTGGGGAAAAGCCGAATAAAGGAATAATGGGAAAATGTTTAAAACTGCAGATTTTACACACATTTACTTATGTATTCTCTATCCCAGTACCCCTTAGCAAATCCAACATGGGATTTATTTTTTCAAAAATGAATTCAGGAACAAACTACAGGCAGTTCCCAAGTTACAAACATCCAAATGACATGACACACTTACAAATGGAGACTATTAGAGTTAATAATAAGTAAACATACCTGTTTCAACTTGCATACAAATTCAATTTAAGAATAAGGCTACAGACTATTCCGTTTGTTACCCACAGACTGCCTATATAGTATTAAAATGGGGCCTGCATCAAAAGAAAGGGAAAAAACCCTTATCCAGTGAAATATATAACAATCTGTAGCAAAGCAAACACCACACTGCCACAGCAGCTCTGAAAATGGGTTTGTAATTCAGAAAGACACAATACCAAAGCCATAATCCCGAATGTTAAAATCCCAAAAGGTCACAATCTTTAAAGTCTAAAATTCCTAATGTCTAAACTCCTGAAAACAACAATCACAGGATGGGAAAATGTTAATAGAGAATGTTCATGCCAGTGTATATCAAATCCTAGAAGAACTTCAGGAAGAACAGCACCACACAGAAATTAAATGTTACTGTATTTTCCAAGGAGAGCCATGTCCTATAAGAAAAAAAACAGGTATTCATCATGGTTCAAGACTTCAAATTATAGTTAATGATTGTGGCACAAAGTCGCTGGCAATCATGGACTAATTTCCATATAAATGCCCATAATCTAATATACTTTTTCATATGTCAAATTTTCTTTTTAGTTTTTTTCTGGTTTGGCAAGAGTTTTTTTCCTTCCCCCGCCCCCCACTATTTTAAATCAGTATTACTCTTTTTGCATTATTTTTTACAATTTGTTATGCTATGTATTTCATCTTCATCTACATCACTTCCAGTACTCTGTATGAAATTGTTTCATTATGCATATGTAGAAACTTTCAGAGTTCTAATTTGTTTTATGCATGTTTTGCAAATTTGACTCCACACAAATGCATTATCACAATATTGACTTTGTATGTAAGCACTGTGGTCCTTAAGTAAAATACTGAAACCTTAGTAAGTAAAAAATGCCCTTTTTGTACATCTGCATTTGTAAAAGACAAAATTTCTTAAGATCTCTGCTCTTCAGGCTACTACTGCATACATGGTGAGGACCCATTATGGCTTTTGATCTTATCAAAAGAGTTAGTTTATTTGTCATGGTATTTCAGATGACCACAGGTAATAAAGGTGAGTACACACAATCAACAACCAAAGTTAATATGTGTTTATACATTTCCCTTTTTGACCTATTTCTTTATGAATATTTGCTCCTTATGTTCTACTTATGTGACTATTATTAGTTTATCTGACATTTGTAAATGTATATTTTACTGTGTAAAGTGACCTGTAAAGTATTGTCATGTTTTTTTTTCCCTCAAATAAAACCCCTTTTAAAAAATGTAAATAAGTATCTTTAAAAATTTTATTGTTTTTTCCAGAATTATGTTTCTGAGATTATGAGTTTTCAGAATTTTAGGCCTCAAAAATTTTCATCTTGCAGGATTTAAACATTTGGAGTAAGGGTGTTCCAGACTGTGTCCTTTGGGATTATTATTGCCTCCCTCAGAAAACAGCATTCATGAACGATTAGAGCTTGAGAAAGAAAAGAACAAGGATGAGCAAAATAGTTCATTTCTACTAGTAATCATATCCAAAATCAAATTGCTTAGTAGAGGATGGGGAAGGTGGGGCTGGAGGTCTAGGGACGTAATGCTACCACAAGCATTTCAGAGCACAGTCTATGAAAATATAAAGAGACGGCTTTTCAAAGGACAATTCAGCAATACATGTTAAGAGCCTTACAAATCTGTTGATCACTGGAATTCAATCATTTCACATGCAGGAATTTAATCTATAGACATAATCAGAGATAGGCACAAAGTCTCATGTACAATAATCAAGGACACAGCAAACAACAGATGAACTTGGGAGTCACAAAGACCTCTGTTGCAGTCCAAATGCCTCCAACTCACCAGCTCTACTAGCCATGTCTCCTAAGAACTCTGGGCCTCAACTTTCTCATCAATAAAAATGGGTTGCCTAAGTTTCTTACAAAACTAAACACACTCTCACGATATGATCTATTTCAGTAATTGTGCTTCTTCCTATTTACCCAAATAAGTTGAAACCTTATATTTAACCATACATGCATGTTTATAATTATAATTGCCAAACCTGAAAGGTGGCACCAAGATGTCTCTCAAAAGGTGAAATGTTAAACAAACTGTAGTATATTCATACAATCGAAATGAACTACCAAGACAGGAAGAAACATAATGGCACCTTATTTTACAACTGCTTAGTAAAAATAACTAAGGTCGTCCTACTCTGGTCCAACTATAGGTCTGTGACATTCTGGAAAACTATAGATAGTAAAAAGATCAGTAGTTGTCAGAGATTCGAGGGAAGGTGAGGAAAAATAAAAAAATAGAACATAGGATTTTGGGGGCAACAAAACTACTCTATATGAAATTCTGGGTCATTATGCATTTGTGAAACTCCTAGAAACATACAACACAAAAACAAAACCTTAATGTAAACTATGAAGTATAAGAATGTATCAATTAAAAAAATAACAAAAATAAAATTTTTAAAAAAGAATGTATCAACACTGGTTCATTAATTTGCAATGTGTATACTACACTAATGCAAAGTATTAATATAAAAGGAAACTAAGAGTAAAGGGCGGAGATGAGGTGGGAATTACCTGCTCAATTACGCTGTATATCTAACATTGTGCTAAAAAAAGTCTTAATTATTGACATTTTTTAAATGGGATTGCCTGTCATTTATAATGTGATGATATGGAGTAAATTAGATACTGTATGTAATACACTAATTGTCTGGTAAATAGTAAATGGTTGTTAAAGTACTATTTACAGTAGTAAGAAATGGCAGCTTCAATTTCATCAAGAAAATGGTCATATAACCATGCATATATACGTTGTGCATTTACACTACTACATACACATGGTATATGCAAGCAAAGTACTGCACAGCCGTTCAAAACCTGTTTTCTGACTATAATGTGATTTTAGAAATGCCAAAGTTACGTAAAATGAATGTTCAGGATTATAATACTATAAAGTACCAAACACATTTTGTTAAACAGTTTTTTTAAATCATAATACGCTAAAACTTATCTTGGATGATCTACAGATGACAACCTTTGAGTTTCCAAGTTAGTTGCAGACAGCTTGCATTGTAACTCTTACTTTCCTATATTTTTTTAATTTTTCTGTAATGAACATGTACTTCTAATGAATAAATTTTCTAATCAGAAAGGAAGTGTTATAAAAAGATAAGCCTTGGGTTAAAATATGACATGTTCCCATTTGTTCTCACATGAGAGAGCTAAAAAATTTGAACCATGGAGGTAAAGAGTGAAAAGACAGGTAACAGAATCAGGGAAGGCTGAGTTGAGAGAGAGAAGAAAGTGGGTTAAAAGGTACAAACAGACAGTAAGATAAAAGAAATAAACACAATGTTTGGTAACAGGACAACTATACTTCACAGAACTGTATTGTATTTGGATGATGGAACACCCTACATATCCTGACTTGATCACTATGCACTGTATACCTGTAACAAAATTTTTCATGTACCGCATAAATTTGTGCAAATAAAAAATAAGAGTAAGGCCTTTCAGTCTAAAAGGGTTTGGTTTAGGCCTACCTTTGGTACTATTTGTGAAAGCTGCTGAACATCCATTACATCTATTTCTTCTCCAGAGACTGACTGGGAATTTTTGGAATACAAACCCAGACGACTGGCTGAAGTGAAAGAGAGAGAAAATGAAATTAGCCAAATTGTTTTGCTTGATGCGCTAACCACAGCTAGCAACATAATGCTCACTTAATATGATTTGTTATCTACTCTTTTAAAATATAAAAGGTCTTTATATCAAGGAACCACAAGACCAATTACTACTTGTAAGACAAATCTATCTGAATTAGTACTAAGTCTGGAATTTTCTGTTTGTTTCCCTTTTGTTTAAATTTAAAGATAGATTTTTCACTATTTAAGCCAGCACACTTAAGAGCTGAAACTAAGCCAATCAGGTCTTCTCAGCAGCTCAATTTTAATGAAGATGAGAGCGTGTTTTAAGTAGACATCCAAAGCCAGACAAAATGGTGCTAGATCTATGGTACTCATGTAGTTGTGTGTAAATGAAAGTAAACATCAAAAAGTTATTCTCACAACAATATTGTTTCTTGTGACCTACTCTTCGATAGTTTGAAACTCCAGACCCAGCCCCTGTTCAAATTAATAAAATAAGAATGGAATTTAGCTGTTAAATTTATCACTGTGAATTACAATACAAAGGCTCTGAGAGATTAACTTTCAATTTCTTTTTTTCCCTCCTCATATTGTACTTACTCTTAAAGAACACTGTAGAATGAGACAAATATATATAATAAACTACTTTCTTCCAAATTCTGTAAAAGTCTGCTTTAAAAATTAATAAGTAGAAAGGGAAAACTGAATTTCTTGTTTCCTTTCATATTCATGATCTGAACGCGCTTTTATCTGTCAGCACAGCGCGTTATAAAGTTAAAAATAATCAATTACCCTTCTGTGTATAATATATATGATTTTATAATGATTTATTAGAGGTATATTTTTCATTAACAGTATTACTTTTTAAACTTTAATAATCAATTTTTGCCTACAATTATACATCAAAAACAAAGGAAGCAGTCTAGTTATACCGATTGCAACTGCAGTCTCCTGTGAATCTCCAGTAATCATTTTTATTGATACTCCTGAGGCAATAAGTGTTGTAACAGCTTCTTTCACACCAGTTCGAGGAGGATCAATGATTCCTACCAAGCCAAGAAATGTCAGCTGTCCCAGTTCAGGACCAGAAGCTAAAGCAAGAACTTAGGAAAAAACAAAATCAGAAAAAGAAAATGTGAGTCACAGAAACCTTAGAATTAAGTTGATAAATCTGGAAACGTAACCCTTCACAAATAAATCACTTTTAGACTATAGTGTCATTTGTGGTTATTATACAATCTTTAAAATTCAAAATTATCACATGCCAAGAGGTTGTAGTTTAATGGTTTTGGATACAGTGTTGCTTTAAGCTATTAAAAAAAAAAAAAAATGCCTGAGCATGGTGGCTTACGCCAGTGATCCTAGCACTCTGGGCGGCCAAAGTATGTGGATCACCTGAGCTCAGGAGTTTAAGACCAGCCTGAGCCACAGGAAGACCTCATCCCTTAAAAAAAAAAAAAAAGTAGCTGGACATTGTGGCAGGCGCCTATAGCTCCAGCTATTCAGGAGGCTGAGGCAAGAGGACTGCTTGAGCCATGCGTTTGAAGTTGCTGTGAACTGTGATGCCACAACAGTATAATGAGGGTGACAAAATCATACTATCTCAAAAAATAAATACACATACATACATAAAAAAACTAAAGAACTGTTAGAGAAGACAAATGAAGAAGAATGTTTTCCCGTAACAAATATATGCAGCTACTTTCAACTACTGTCTCTTTAGAAAATACTATTATTTAGAGAAATATGGGTTCATCAAGCTTTAAAGTCAGTTTTAAACAGACATCTTTTAAGGTGGCTTATAATTTTCTTCCTCTATTTCATAGGTCTCAAAAAAAAATTCAACAGCCTGAAGAGAAGGCAATATTCACTAATTATATGCAGTCTAGAATAATTTCACACATGACAAATCCTGGGATATAACTTAACCTGGAAAATGGCTGTAAAACCATTAATACCAGCAAGAGTTCATTTTCTTTCACTCTTTCCATAACATCAACATTTATGTTTAACTTTAGTTCTCTAAGAGTTTATAAATACCACCACGTTATTATTTACAATTTCTTGTCCTTTGTGGGCACTTAAGATGCTGTTAAAAGTGCTGTTAATTTCCCAAATTTCACTTAACTCTCAGAATTCTGGCACCTCTGGTAACTATTTTTATCAACCAAAGGGATATGACTGAGTCTGGGAAATTATTAAACTAAACAACTTACAAAGCACGTGCGCACAGAAAGTAAACATAAATACTTCAAGTGAAGACTGAAAAGTCCCAGAGAGACCAAAGGAGTTATCTATTCTTCTTCAAACAGAAGGTATGAAAGATTAGGTATATTTGAAAAATATATGACAAAGGCAAGTAACTTTTATTTCTCCAATGTGAGAGTCACAGACCTATTTATGTAGACGTGGGCCCCAAAGACTTTCACTCTTGAGAGAATGAGCCACTTGACAGTCCCTGGGGCTGGGACTGAGACAGCAATAGAAAAGTACCATGAACAGCATTTTGTGTGTAAGAAGATCCTGGGAAAGATCAGCTCTGGGTACTTCCAAAGGAGGGTGGCATTAGCCTAGGGATTAGTATCCTGTGTATCTTCGCTTCTTCAGCACAAATGAAGATCTACCACCACTCTTTGGGTCAAGGATAGGTAAACATTTTATGTGTAGAAAGCTCCTGATATAAAACAATACATATTCTAATTTAAAGTTTAAGAACCATAATTAAGTATTTTAAGAATCTTAACTTTTGTAAGATGAAGCATAAGTACCTTTCAATTGAGATTTAAGATCTTTATTTTCCTCATATGGTAATCTCAGTGAGAGGGGGAAAGTGGAGCACAAAGAGAGGAAGGAGGAGACAGGAGGCAGGAGACAAAAGACTAGAACCTCTCCTCAAACCCTGTGAACAGGTATTTTCTCCTCTACTGACACTGCTTCACAATGTTACAACACAAAATACCACATCACAAACCTCCACAATCTTTCAGATAAAGAGAGTTCATCAAAATAAGAAGTGTGAAAACTCTGTTCCAAAAATTGAGAAAAACAGGGTGTATGTGCCAGACCCTTTGAAACCTCTAAGGTCTCTAAATCCATGCCAACTTTGAAACCTCTTGCTGCATGCAGAATAATAAAATTCTGCTTTTTTGTTGTTGTTTATCATCTGTTTCAATGATTTATGAACAGCTGGAAACAACCCAACAAAATAGTGATGACATCCCAGCAGCTCAAAGGGGGAAGGAAATAGGTTTCTATCTTACTCTCTTACCAGCACTTTTTAAAAAAATTAAGCGCATATTAGCAAAAGTAGATTAAAACAGAAAAGATCAAAGCCCCAGATGTCAGCAAGCAGGGAGAATGCGATGACCCAGGAGAGCAACAGGTACCTTGTATCTTCCCAGAAATAATTCCAAGAAGCTGCCATTGCTCCTTTAGGTATAAGCTCTAGCAAGCCAAACCCTCTTTCCCAGCTGTAAGCCTTCCTGCAGTTGCCCTCACGTCTCCGAAGCTCTACCAACTCAACTCTGGGCCAAGCCTCAGCAGTCATTCTCTTTCCCCACCTGAGGTAGGAAGCTGAAAGGTGTGCAAGAGGGTCGAAAGTGTTACTCTAAGCCTGAGTATCTGAGCTTCCTGAAGCTGGAGACACCAAACACTTTGGTCTGCCTATTGTTCAGATGGGAGTGGGGGTACAATGTATCGGGGCACTCCCTGTGCCCACTTCTCCACAGTGTCCAATCAGCATTTGCACATTTGGCTTGATAAATTTATTAAAATTCTGTGGCCTCAGATAGTTCCCTCTACTCTTAAACCTGGCCCAGGTCAACCAAAGAAGAGGCCCCTCCTGCCCCATCAGTGATGCTGGGAGAAAGACTCTGCCTTGGCTTCAGGGGTCCAGAAGATATAAGATGTTCAGGAGTACATTCAAGATTCAGGCCTATGGGAAGAAACCTCAGAAACTCTGGAATCTGCCATCAAACCCTCTTCATTATAAACAGAAAAAAGGGGGGAAAGAAAAAGTTATTTTTCTTTAAACAAAATTTTTTTCATACAAAAATAAATACATCTGCAAAATAATTTCTCAGCCAAGAAGCTCCATGTCCCATTTCCTTAGAGACAGAGGGTAAGGTGTTAAGATGATCACAATACAGCCCACACTCCAGATGAGACACACCAAATTCTGAGGAGGGCATGCAGAGTGACCTCAGCTCAGGAGTCTGGGGGCCAGTGCAGACAGTCCTGAGAAACAAGGGCATAAAGCAAGGGACTAGGATAAGGGGGAGTATTCTCTATCTACAAGAAATATCTTTCCTGACTTAAGTGTATTAAAAGAACAGAAGCCTACAAATCTATCCAAATGTTTTAAATCTGAGAAAGCCCTTGCTTGAGTGAATCACAAATAAGAACATTTTTCACTTAACTTCTTTTTCCTTTCTCTCAAAATTTTTAGTGCTTAGACTTGTTTCATTAATAAAGGAAGCCAACTCTTCCAATTTCCTCAGGAACTATGTAACTGTATATATTCAGCACAAGCCAGGTGATTATCCAGAAATAAGAACCAGGTATGACCTCATGCCCTGCCCCTCCAATCCTACACAACATCTCTAGAAGAGGTGGCCTAACGTGTACATGCCCAGTAGACCCTCTCCCAACTGGTGTGCAGTTAGCAGCATATGCACAAACTGTATCTGGGCACCTCTTTACCTCCCTAGTAAAGGGCAAAAGAGAGACAGATGAGGATCCAGTTATCAGAGCAATCAGCAAATTACAGGCTTAAGACTTCAATTTTTAGCAAAGTATTTTAATTCTATTAACAAGTAAGTCAAAGTAACATCACTACTTTGGTAAAATAAAGAGTAACATCATTTTACCTTGATCCATCTCCCTTCTTACAAACTTATTTAAAATAAAATTTCTGTTACCTACTCAGAGACCACTGGAAGTCTAAAAGAACCAGAGATTTCATATTTTGCTACTTTCTCAACTAAAATGTAACACTTCAGAAATGCCAAGGGTTCTACAAAGCCTAAAATACAGCTGGACAACTCTGATTTGAAGCATGAGTTTGCATGAAATTAAAAGAGGTTTCTAAAGTTCCACCCCAGGAGACTGTGCTGAAATAGCCTTACCTCTGAGTCCTGCTGAGCCCATACGTGCCTTCTCTTGTTGGTATGTATCTCTCTGCTGCTGGGTAAGTGACAAAGTTTGTCCTTTGCTGTGGTATGTAGTACAGTACTTAATCACCTGTTCATAAGCACCCTTCATAAAACAAATCTCTGGTCTGTCCTAAGAAGAAAACATGAAATACAAGTTTAATTCTGACATGTACTTATCTGCCAGTGGAGCCTCAAACAAGTGGTATGTGTTTCTCCTAAATCCCAGGGGAGGTACTTGAGCTTAAGGCTTTGCATGACACTTGAACTCTGAAGATTAAAAATTCCTATGTGCTTCTTCTAATCTCTATAGGAACAACACCTGCCCCTACCATCCCACTCAATGAAGGCAATGCTAAAGAAGTTCTAAACTAGGCACTCTGAAATTCTGAGGACGCTCATCACGGTAAGAAAAAGAAAGCAAGCTAAATTATCAGCCCACACACAATGGTTTAATCTCTCTTTTAGCTACTACATGTATGTGTGTGTATACACACACACATCTCATTTAATTCTCACAACTACCTTGTAATTATGGCTATTATTAGACTTTTATCTTTATCACAATAAAGGTAATATTCACAAGCTTGTATTGAAAAACCAGTTTCCTGCCCAACCCTTCTCCACCAGTCCTACTCCACACAGGCAAACCAATTGTTACTTTTTAAAGCTTTTTTCTTTGGTATTTACCCTTTTGTTTTTTAACACTGCCACTCAGTTGTCAATTTTATACATTGACTATTGGGATACATGTTAATTTGGCTACTGTTACTATTTATCCCCCTCCCCCCAACTGTATGATATAGTTAAAGCAAAATTTGGCAGTATTCCATTTATAACACATCATGACTCCTCGCATGTAGAAATGGGTTTCCCCATCATTTCCCACACCCTCAAAGTCAGGTGTTACCTGCTTTGCCAATAATTATGAGAAGTATTTGTATCATTTCCAAATGGAAATACAAGCACCAGAGCAGACTCTGCTATTCCTCCACCCTGCTGTGACAGCGTGTGCTTACACTGAGATAAAGCTTCTAATCTATCTCCTGGGCTGCAAGTATCTACACTGAGCAAACATTTGGGAGTAAGGAGGGACAAAGGGGCAGGTGTTGTTTTCACCACCCATCCTGACTGATAGATACTCTTTAAGTTTTATCTTTATAATGTTAACAATCACTTTTTTTAAATTGCTTAGTCTTCTTTATACCTATCATTCACTGTTTCCTAAACTCTTCAATGTAACATAAAACCCTTCTCGTGGTATTTTTCACATCACCAAATGAGCAGGTAAGCATTACTTCTATATCTTTACCAAAGATAGCCCTCCTTCACTCTTCTTTCCTTTTTTGAGGCTGATTTCTAGGTATGCTGCATAACCAGTATCCAAGAATTTCCCTTTACTTCCATCCTCACTGGATTCTAAGTCTTCCTTTTCTTTTGTTTAAATTGAAGGCACTAGTTTCCAGTATTGTAGGTGAAAAGTAGATAGAATCTACAGTAGCCCCTCCCCTCAACGATTACCTGAAGTTTCACTTCCCAGTTTGGTTACCTGCAATTGACTGTGGTCCAAAATTACTCAACAGAAAATTCCAAACTATCAACTTGAAAAAGTTTCAAATTACACATCCTCTGAGGAGTATAATAAACTCTCACACCAGCCCACTCTGTCCCACCGAGGATGTGAATTATGCATCTGTCCAGCATAACCATGGGATACATTTAGTAGTCACTCAGTAGCCATCTATGCTATCAGAAAACAAAAACAAAACAAAAAAACCCAAAGAGCATAGTATATATAGTGTTTGGTACTATCCATGGTTTTAGGCATCCACCAGGGATTTTGGAATAGATTACCCTCAGATAAGGGGGGCCTACTTTACATTAATTCCTAAAGTTTTTTACATGATCTTTTCTTCCACCCCCAAAATTACTGAAAGTTTTTCAAATCCTCATTCTCCAAGTATCCTCAAATTTCCTAATAATAAAAGATCTTAATGTTTACTCCCTCATCCTACCTCTCTTAACAAATGTATTGTGCTGAAATTGGAAGGCCATTTTATTCTAGAAGCTAAAGTCTTTCTAGTCTGAAATCTTTTCTGGTATTATTTGACAAAAATCCTCCTATTTTGTGTTCTCTCTTCCTGTTACCACTATTAGTTGAATCTCTCATATTTATTTTCTGATTTTCTTACCTTATCTCTTATGCTGTACACTTCTTGACCTTCTGCTCTACTTTGACAGGTTTCTTAACTTTATTTGGTAAATATTCTGTTGAAAATACAGTTTTCTGTTGTCATTTTTTATGTTTGTTTCTCTGAGATCCAATTCTCTGTTGGTGTGGACTGAGTCTTTTACACTAAAGACTTTCCCTATGTATCTAGTAATCCTTGCCTATCCATTTTAGAGCAAAGCAATTACAGGAATAGAAGCTCCAGGGACATCAGTGGAACTAATCAATTGGTAAACTTCACTGTAGGATGATGAGATTTTAAGCCTAAGAGTAGATTCGCACTTTCAGTGAACACAGAGCTTGGTAAGGGGTTCCCCTTACTATGGACCCTCCCTAGGTCCAGAGAACTTTTCTACAACTCTTCAATTTTCTGATTTAGCAAATGTGGGTAGACAGATGCCTGTCTGCTAACATTCTAAGAAACAAATGGAGTTAAGGACTGGAGGCTTATTCTTCAGACAATGACCTCACCTTAATCACTCCGTTTTCAATCTTAAGCCCCTTCCCAATATTTCTAATATTCCACAATAAAAAAGGAAAGCTAATGGTCTGGCCTAAAGCAGCAGCAGCAGAAGTACTTTAGAAAGTTCTTTTGCTTTCTTATTCAGAATTTCAACCTTCTCTCCCATCCTTAGCTTTATGCCCACTCCCTACGTTCAGAAGTACCTGGCACCTGGAGTCTCCCCCACATTTTGAATTTATCTCTTCTATTCCTTATTAGTGATTTTGAAAAATTCCAGGGAGAGAAAAATGTATATTGTCATGTTCAAATGAAGGTCTTCTAAAAACTAATTGAGCCACTAGAGTTATTTTTAAATTGGGAAGTTTCTTCTATCTTCTCTAGATCCTGAGTCACATTTGTGGGTTTGGGTGTTTCACGGGTTGGTTTTGTTTTGTAAGAAGAACTCTTCAGGTCAGCAAATAAGAAGAATCAAATGTTTCCAAACTTAAATCCTGCCACTCCCTGTCCTCCACAACCACTACTGTGAAGATTCAGTCTACCAAAGTAAAACTTAGGTCAGATTAGATTCAAAATGGCTGAAAAGTGGAATTAAGCATTACATGAAGCACATTACCTTGAAACAGAGTGTGGTAGTTTATAATATGCGATAAGACAGACCCAGAGAGTCACATTCACATGTATAGATTCTTGCTATGCAACTATGTGGTCAAGAAATGTACAAGTCTAATGGAACTTTTGAAAGCTTTACATTTACAAAATTTAAAGAGATAGGCATTTTATTTTTATAGTTTTCCTACTGCCTTGTTTCCTAGGAGTCTACATAAGTTTCTTTGAAGAACATATAGAAATCGTTGTTTTTTTTTTTTTTTGGCCCCCCATGGCCAGTTCAATGTTGGCCAATTTGGCCTTTTTAAAAGCAATACATTTCCTACTTATTATGGGGGGTGGGGGATGGGAACCTTTCACCCACTCCTGTCTACATAGATAAAATTGGTTTCAAAGTATTTGCTCGCATATGAAAAAACATAACCAATTATTAATTCCTATTAAAGGAAGTATAACAACAAATATATTTTTTAATCAAGCTGGTAAAGCAACTATGAGTGATATACTTATATACTGTACTTATTACACTAACTGTACAAAAATCTATAAAGTGCCCAGAACAAGGTGATACTTGAAATATCAGTGTCAGTTTGTAAACTAGATCAATCAACATTAATTACACACATTTGAGAACCACCTTTCCACAAAGTAATGTGATTTTGTTCTGAAAGTATTTTTTCAATGAAAGAACACAGACTGAAACACATCAGAGACCTATGATGAACTGTTACCAAGAATGAATAACATGTTGAGAAAACTTGATGGCACAAACTCTAGAAGACTGAGACGAGGCTGTATTCAAACTGTTTGCTCACACGACAAAACTGTATGTGTGCATGAATTCTGTAAGGAGAGTACATCAAGGAGAATATGAGAATAATGAAAAGGAGTGTACTATTAATAATAATTTATTATTATTACACAATTTAAAGCAACAAGTGTTCATTATGTACACAGATTGCTTAAACCTAAAAGCAGATATAAATGAAAAAATAGTCATCTAAACTCAACAGGATCTAAGTGTTAAACAAATGGATACCTGCTGTGTTCGATGTACACACTTAACAGCCATCCACTTTTGCTCAGAGCTAAAAGGGTATTCAGCTTTTCTGATATAGTCCTGTTGAAGTCCATCAAGACCCATCTATATGGCAAAAAAAGAAAAGTTATTTCTCATCAACATGTGATTTTTTTCCCCTCAATGAAGAACAAAGGTCACAACTCAGTTTGGTTAGAGATACATGTACCTGAATTATTTTTCAAGTAAGGGTGAGAGAATAGCAATGCTCCATCTATATATCACTCACTATACCTCCCTGAATAGCAACATACATTCTCAACGTGAAAGCCTGGGTGTGCAGACAATAGACATAAGGCATGTTATCCCCACTTCATGCAAACAATCTTCAACAGTGACTATATTAATCTCTCTCTACTGGGCTCAAATTCTGCAAGGAAGCAGGAATACAAAGTTTTTAAAAGTGCTTGGCCAATACTGAATATATACTTTTATAATCAATACACTTTGCAGATTCAATCCCCAGTTTCTTAGGGACTTATAATCATCTAACCTGTTGCTACCATCCTGGTCCCTGACCCTCTACCACTTTATACATGTATCCTAACTATTATCAATATCACATCACTCTTTCATTCATAATGGCCTTTGCATCTTCTTCCAAATATCAAAAAATACTTTTCACCTATTAAAAAATCTATTTGTTTTCTATTTAAACATGTTCAGACTCTCATTGGCTTATAAAGGTCCTCAGAACCCCACTCTATCCAGCCTATTTAATGAACTTTCTCATTACTCAAAAACATTTCATTTCATCCAAGTCAGCCAATATATTAGCCATAATCCATTCTACGTCTATGTATTCCTTTATGCTTATACTCTGGCTCTTTCCCTCGCTTGCCTCATCTAAACCTTCCTATCCTTCAAGACCCCAGCTACCAGCTCAGAATTTACAATTCTTATATATGGTTCAATGTTTAAGATTTAATTACCCATTGTCTTAGTCTGCCTTTATTTGGTCCAAGAAAGTTAGCATTAACTCCTAACTAAAATGTGAGGATTCTGTCCCTAAGAACATGGTTTCACACCTTTCTCTCTTTCAGAAGTAAATATCTTCTTAAGTATAGCACAAGAAATACGTAATAACCAATTCATTTTTTAAATATCTTTTAAAAAGGTATATTATGGTATTACATAACAAGGAGACCCAAAGATAAGGAAATGTATCTTTCTGTCAAGGAAATATACGTTCTATCAATTTTATTAAATCAAATGTTAAAATAACCCACAATTCTCTATTGGCTTTCATTTCAAGCATGCACATTTAGAAGCATTCTAGTTCATACACATTTCGTTTTTCTCAGACTACTCTTAAAAGTAGTAGTTCTTTTTGTTATGGGAGTGACAGACTAGCCTTTTTTCAGTTTCTCACTCAAAAATATACAATTTAGGAAATAAAGAGATCAAAAAGGTCACTGAGAACATCTCCTCTTCTTCCCAACAAAAATTGTAACTCTACACTCTTCTTGAGAAATTGGGGCCAGATGTGATGGCTCATGCCTGTATACCCAACTCTTTAAAAGAACAATGTGAGATGATCACTTGAGTCCAGGAGTCTGAGATCAGCCTGGGTAATATAGCAAAACCTATGCCTCTACAAAAAGACTTTTTTAAAAGGAGACTGACAAAGACGACAAAGGGAAGAAGAGGAAAAGAAAAGTTAATTCTCAAGAGTGTATTACTATCTTTATACATAAATACTAAAGAATACTACCTTTTACTCATTTAAAAGTTCTTATTATCAACTATTACATAAATTTGGGCTTTTTAAACATAGCTCTCTGTATTATGGAAGACAGAAACATTTTTTCTTAAGAAGAAACCCAAGGCTATCATTAGCTTGTACCTTGCCTATAAGGAATGAGGTTACACTAAAAAGGTTCTATGCTCTTTCTTTCCAGGAATAAAACTGGTTCCCAAAAGGCAATAAAAGTAACAAAATACTATGTCTTCTTCACTCAATACCTAAAAATAAGTAACACTAAAATTTTTAGACTCATATTCTTATGTCAAAGATCAGGTACATACCTTCATTGCAAGAGCAATTAAGGCCCCCTCTGTTGGCTTCCCCATTAAAGTGTTGTTTCTAATTACAGCATCATTGCACACACAGCCCGCCTAAGAAAAATACATACCAACTATGAAGCCATCACTGTATCTTAAGTCATTATTAAAAAGGTCATCTTCCCAGAAAATATTTACCTCAACAATTCTGCTAACACCTGGGTTATAGAATCCATGAACAACATCACCGTCAACAATCACTTCCCCAAACTGATTATAGCCAACTCCAGTAACCTAAGAACATAAAGTGGAATCAATCATACAAACAGTGGGAGGTGACAAGACTTATGATACCAAAAACTATGATGAGTATGTTCATTTCATTTATCATATAACTGTCAAAGTCTATACACAGAAAAGCATTAAAATGGGTCTTTAAAAGGACATTTAAAAGTTAAAGGAATATACATTCTAATTTTCATAATGAATAACCTAAAAAATATTGTTTTCCACTTATATTAGGATAAATACACCATAAAAATCTTTATATATGAATTTAAATTTATATAACATTTACATACATAACTTACTTTATTTGCAAAGAATTCAAATCCATAACCATATTTAATATTTGACACAAACCTGCGATCTAGACAAAAGCCAAAATTCTTTTTGCAAACATTCAGGTTCAGACACCAGATTTGCCCTAACTCTTACGAACTACTTTAATAAAGCACATTACATACCAATTTTAAAAATTGTAAAAATTTTAAAAATTGTCTCTCAGAGGGAGAGACAAGCTAGATACTTACTCTATCTGGCAAGAACAAACCACGCCAAACAAAAGTAAACTTCGTAATATAAATAGTACAGTTTAGAGAGAAAATAAATGGTTAATGCTCAGCATATAAAATCATGAACTTAAAAATATCCTACCTTCCATACTTGGATCATATAAGCACATGTAACACCAATGACCCTTCTGAATCATCCAGAAAGAGCATATTCACCAATCCCAGCATTGGTTATCCTTAACCAAATCTGACACCCTAAATATCAATGCTCACATTTTAAGGCCTCTGTAAAATGGACCTAAATAAACCCAACTACAACTTCTGTCAATCTGGGTAATGAGTACTTTACTCCATGAATTAGCTGTAAATACATTTTAAAATATTGTACCCATTATAAGTAATGTTGAAGAGCACCCCAGTCACAAATCATGCAAAGACTAGATGAGATCAGAACGTGCTACAACCAGTTTTAGGAAAAATTACTACACAGTATGATCACTTAAGAGACTGTCAATAAATAAAATTTCAAATAAAGTTACTCATTCATTCATTCAACAGTGTTTATTACTATGAGGTAGACCCTATACTAGGCAACATAGTTCCTGCTCTCTTATAAAACTATGGTGTAATTGGGGTGGGGGGAGGAAAGAAAATTCCAGACAGCAGAATGATCAAGATGTATAAATACAGGGCAAAGTTCTGAATGATCAGATAAGTTTTCCTGAGTAAGTGGGGCTGGAACTAAGGATAAAGAAGCATTAGTGTCCTAAGCATTGCTAATAGCAGCAAAGGTCCTAAAGTAGGAGGAATTGTGTCACACTGAAAGAATTATAAAGTCAGTATATTTGGTGCATGGAAAAAAAGAGGATCATGTTAAGGCTGGAGAGGGAAATAAGGGATAGAACATGTAGGGCCTTGAGAGGCCACGGTTCAGGTCCTAGTCACAGCGGAAAGCCACTGAAGAATCTTAATTTAGGGAGTGATAAGCTCAAAATTTGGTTCTAAAAAGATCCCTCAACCTGCATACAGAAGGCATCAGGAATGGAGAATCAAAAGGCTTTATTACAAGGGCAGTGAGAGTTAAAGACTAAGGAAGCAGGCTATAAAACAAATGGCTAGAAAAGTTATTTAGGTCAAAATTGGGAGGATTTGATGATAGATAAATGAAGGGGTAATTAAAAGAGAGATGTCAAGGAGAAATCGAAGCTTCTGGATTGAACAAGTATACAAATAGAATGAGACAAAGATTTTGCAGAATCACACAGGAAGGAAATAAATGCTAATTTTACAGCCCCTTCAAAGGTGAAGACACTGGAATTGTTAGGAACATTAAACACCAAGTTTCTTACTGTTGTTTAAAATACATGTAGAATACCTCAGCATGCTGACCATCTGAAGTAAATACGTGAGTAACAGTCATTTCATTCTTCGTCAGTGTTCCAGTTTTATCTGAACAAATCACATTACAGCAGCCTAAAGAATAAATCACTCCATGTCACCAAAAGAATGAGGAAGAAATGCAAGTTCAGTTAAAAATCAAATCAAAGACTCTATAATCCTGTCTTGCTTCTCTGAATTTTGTAGAGATCAAGCTCATTGGTAATTTTAGGTTAATTTCTCTCACTATGGTTACTTCATAAGGTAAAGTTTCTGTAGTTAGGAATAGAAATTAGTTATTGACTTCCTATTTACTTATTTATAGTTAGTTTCTACAAAGCCACATTAAAAAAAAAAAGATACTCCATGTTAACTTTACATAAAATTTCATAAATACATTACAATACATTAAATACATAAAATACATGATTTTATAAAATACATTTTCTAGAAAGTTAAGATTCATACCTATAAATCCACACAATTTCTTCCGTCAGGATTTCTCAAGCTATTTCACCTTCTCATTATTAAGTTGCTAAGTGGTATTAAATTTAGTACATTTTTGGATATCCTAAATTACGAAAAAGGTTTCACAGTATATTGCACATAAAGTTATAACAATGTAACTATTAATAGTTTATTATTTAGAGTTCTTAAAAGCAAATTCCACTCAAGTACAGCATTTTGAGATCTGTAATTATCAATTATCCTCCTTGACACACAAAAAGAAAAAAATTTATTTTCTATTAATTTAACTCTAAGATTTCATGTGCTATTCGGATTTTTATCTATGAATTGAGCATTAACATTCCATGATATAGAAAGATTTCTCTTAAAGTCTCCCGTCCTGAGGGAATATACATTCTTAATTACCTTTTTTGCCATACCCAGCATCACCCTAAGCTAAACATCATTATGTAAATCTCTCAAACAAAAATTGTAAAGCCTGAAGATAATCCACTGTTGATATGAAGTAATACGCCACTGCATCTAAGTATGCACTTAACACAGACTTACCTAGAGTTTCAACAATAGGCAGTTTTTTCACAATGGCCCTTTTCTTCACCATTCTCATAACGCCAAGGGCTAGCGTCACTGTGACCACAATGGGAAGTCCTTCAGGAATCGCTGCTACAGCCAAACTATAACCAATACATATACATAATATTAAAATGCAATTTAAGTAACACCCACAGTAATAATGTGAATTGGATATTATTTAAAATAAAGTCCAATAACATTAATGCTGTCAACACTTTACTATGAACTTCTCAAAAGGAAAGGAGAGTTGATTAACATTTACTGAACAACAAGGGCAACCAGGGCAAGCACTGGTTAAAGACCAGAGGTTCTGACATCAAATTCCCTGAATTTGTACCCCTGGCCTCAACAGTTTTTACTTGTGTGACTCTGGGCTATTTATTAATCCATCTCTATAGTTTATTTTCTTCACTGTTAAAATATGGATAATAGGAGATATTCAAATAAAAACCTGTCCATGAATGTTCACAGCAGCAATATTCAAAAGATCCAAAAGATGGAAATAAGCCAAATATCCATCAACTGATGAATGTAAATTGTGATATCCACACAATGGAATTCAGCCACAAAAAGGAATGAAGTGCTAATATATTATATGACATGGATGAACTGTGACAACATTATGCTATCTAAAAAAAGCCCCAAATACAAAAGCTCCCATATGGTATTATTCAACTTGTATGAAATACCTAGAAGAGATAAATCCATAGAGATTGAGATATTAATGGTTGCCAGAAACTAGAGCACAATGGGGAGAAAACAGGAAGTGATTGCTTAATGTGCCCAAGGTTTTCTTTCAAGGTGATGAAAAAGGTCTGGAGATAGTGTGAACAGTTGTAAAACACTCCATACTTAACTCTACTAAACTGTACACCTCAAAATAGTAGACAGTATGTTTATTTTATCATAATTTTAAAAAATGCCTCAGCGTGGTGGCTCACATCTATAATCCAAGCACTCTGGGAGGCTAGGACAGGAAGATTACTTGAAGTCAGGAGTTTAAGACCACCCTGGGCAACATAGTATGACCCTTTCACTACAAAAAATAAGAAAAATTAGTTAGGCATGGTGACATGCACTTGTAGTCCCAGCTACTTGGGAGGCTGATAGAAGGATTACTTGAATCCAACAGTTCTTGAATCCAAGAGTTCAAGGCTACAGTAAGCTATGATTGTGTCACTGCACTCCAGCCCAGGCAACAGACCAAGACCCCATCTCTTTTGTTTTGTTTGCTTAGCAGATCCAGGCTAGGTTCGAACCCACCACCCCTGGTGCACGGGGCCAGTGCTCTAACCATTGAGCTACAGGTATCCCCCATCTCTTAAAATAATTTTTTTCCCCACTATTTCTCTTTGTAATTGTTTTAAAAAGTCTCTTTTGTGGTGCCTTTCCAAATATTACCTCTTGACTACGTTACAGTTAAAGACACAAACACTCCTATCCTTCACTCTATTGTTCTCTGCTACTTCTATTTCCTAATTTTTATTAACTATTCTTTCTCTTGCATGATCTAATTTAATATCATTAACATCTTTTTCTATAATGATAATCTTTTCATGCTATGTTTACAAGTTGAGGCTAGAGACTGAAAGCAAATGAACAATGTTTACAGTACTTGTGGTCAAAGAGTGTGCATTGAAGAGTTAAGAAATGTAGGCTACAACAAATTAAGTGTTAGTAAACAAGCATTGTAAGAGATCATAAAAGATGAATACTGTCATACATTCTTTTAGCAAAAATGGATGGTCCTAAAACTGGCTGGAAAACACTGCATGGTAAAGTCTTTGAAGCAGAATGACCACATGAAAGAAAATCCCTGTTTCTTTATTGCCCTTAGAAATATACTGTTCACTCATTGTCAATTTAGTAGTTTTTGAAAAGCTAGAGTATCATCACCCAAAGACTCAGAGTCTTGAGATTTCACTTATTTTCACTTATATGATTCATTTTACCCACATCATTACAGCCTATAGTGCTTCCCTCGACCTTTTGCACTCATCTTCTGAGTTGTCTAACAATAGTGAAAGGTCTTCTCTGTCAGTTATGCTCTTTGCCATAGAGCTATGACATGAATGCTACCAAAAAAAGAAAAGAAAAATCTACAAAGATTGTGTCTCCAGGTCTCTTTTACACCTTCTTAAATGATGATGCAATACTTTGGGCAACACAATAAGAAAACTAAAAAGTAATAGTGATGATTTATTTTGTTACATTAATGTTCTCAGTGATTCCACCACTCTTCTGCTTTCTTATTGTTTTAGTCACTTTTACCGCCATCACTGAAAATAATTTTAAAATTATTCCAAACCACAAAATTATCTCAGATATTGGAAAACTAAGATGACGAAAAATCTCATAATGTACCGTATATACTCGAGTATAAGCCAAGTTTTTGTGCTGAAAATTTGTGCCGAAAAAACCCCGAACTAGGCTTATACTCGGGTCATACAGGATATTTGATTCAGTGCATGTGCACCTAATCAAATGCACGTAGTCTCCAGTCGTCTTCTACCATCTGCTTGAGGAGGTGGTGCTTCAGCTCAGTCCACAAGTCGCAGCTGAGCTGAAGAGGTAGGCAGCTGAACTGAACTGTATTCCATTGAACTAGTTAACCCACAATATTTAATGGCACATTTAATTAAGTGAAAACCCCATTTAAGGCAGTAAAGTCTTGTAAATAAATGGTTATAAATCCTGAATCCTTATAATTAGGGGTTTTGGAGTATAAGGATTCAGGATTTTTAACCATTTATTTACAATGCTTTACTGTCTTAAATGGTTTATTCAGTTTATTAAAGTTTCCATTGAATACTATGGGTTAATGTGGTATGTTTCATTTAACCTACTGATTCCTCAATTATTGTAATTGTTTTGGGTATATATTTTTATTTTTGAAATTTGCCAGTGGCTGCTGCATTTTTCACCTCGGCTTATACTCAAGTCACTAAGTTTTCCCATTTTTTAGGGTAAAATTAAGGGGGTCGGCTTATACTCGGGTCGGCTTATACTCGAGTATATGGTATTTATTTTTTTGCATTTTTTGGCCGGGTCTGGGTTTGAACCCGCCACCTCCGGCATATGGGGCCAGCGCCCTACTCCTTTGAGCCACAGGTGCTGCCCCAGGGTAACCTAATTCTTTGTACCCTCAATGAATCTGAAACAATAAATAAAAAAAAAAGTTCATATATTGAAACCTAACCCCCAAGGTATTAAGTGGTGGGACTTTTGGGAGGTGATTAGATCAGATAGGTGTACAGGTGGAGCCCTTATGAATGAGATTTGTGCATGTATTCTTATTTATTTATTTTTGTGGTTTTTGGCCGGGGCTGGGTTTGAACCCACCACCTCCAGTATATGGGACTGGAGCCCTATCCCTTTGAGCCACAGGTGCCGCCCTTTTTTTTTTTTTTTTTTTGAGACTGAGTCTCACTTTGTCACCCTCAGTACAATACTGTGGCATCATAGCTCACAGTGACCTCAAACTCTTGGGCTCAAGAGATCCTCTTGCTTCAGCCTCCCTAGCAGTTGGGACTACAGGCACCTACCACAATGCCTGGCTATTTTTAGAGACGGTGGGTCTCACTCTAGTTCAGGCTGGTCTCGAACTCCTGAGCTCTGGCAATCTACCCACCTTGTCCTCCCCAAATACTAGGATATCAGGTGAGAGCCACTGTGCCCTTATCTTTTTTTTTTTTTTTTTTTTTTTTTTTGAGGCAGCTCTGTCACCCTGGCTACAGTGCAGGTACATCATCGTCATAGCTCACTGCAACTTCAAACTCCTGGCCTCTAGCAGTCCTCCTGCCTCAGCCTCCCAAAGTGCTAGGATTATTGGTGTGAGCCACCATGCCTGGCTGGATCTGTGCACTATTAAAAGGATTGAGAGACCCCTTTGCTTTTTCTGCCAGATGCAGATGCAGAAGCAAGGGGGCTTCTTTGAAGCACAGAGTGTGCTTTCAGGAGACACTGAATTTGCTGACACTTTGATGGTGAACTTACTTTCCAGCCTCCAGTACTGTCAACAATAAATGTATACTATAATATTTATGAATTATCTAGTCTAAGGTATTTTGTTATAGTGGCTCAAATGGGCCAAGACCACATCTCATTTAATCTTCCCCAGAGGGTAGTATTTATCTATTTATTTATTTAGAGACAGAGTCTCATTCTGTCACTGGCTAGAGTGCCATAACAGAAGCGCTAGCACAAAGAAGCTTCCAACTCCTGTGTTCAAGTAATCCTCCTGCCTCAGTCTCCTGAGTAGCTGGGACTATAGGCACCCACTACCATGTCCAGCTAATTTTTTGATTTTTCTCTTGCTCAGGCTGGTCTCAAACTCCTCAGCTCAAGAGATCTTCCAGCCTCAGCCTCCCAGAGTTTGGAATTACAAGTGTGAGCCGCTGTACCCGGCCTCACCATAGGGTAGTTACTACCCTTCACTAATGATCAAAGGCAGAAAAAGGCTTGGGGAGAGTGTAGCCCAGGACACTGCCCACACACCAGTCTCTTCCAAAGATCACATGCGCCATCTAGCTCTAGTCCCCAGACCTGCACTTAATCTGTGTCTGCAATCTTGAATGAAACCAATGCCAAGAAAAATAAAAGAGATGGAGAAAGACAGAGCCTTGGCCTGATAACCAGCCTTGCCCTCAAGACTTTAGTTACCATGCATTCCATTTCTGTCTAGACTACTTTGAGTTGCATTTCTGACACTTTCTGAAGGAAAAGCTTAACTGATATAACTGAATTTGAGGAGAGGCAATTATACGTGGACAAAGCAATAAGAACAAAACTGGGTGGCCTTCAGGAACCCAGAAAGACCAAGATTTCTAAGAACAGAAATCAGGCTTTTTTGCAAAAATCACTCCACGGCAATGAGAGTCAAACCCAGAAAAGCCATGACAGGGGAACCGTGGATCTGCTCATATGTCTGCTCCAGGAGCTTATGGGAAATGTGGTCCCGACAGTGCCTCCCCACATCACATCTCCCATCTTTCCAACTTTTTTTTGAATTTTTCTTTTCCTTTTTTACTCTTATATTTTAAAATTGAGATGGAGTCTTGCTATGTTGCCTAGGCTGGCCTCCAACTCCTAGGCTCAGGCAATCCTCCTGTCTCAGCCTCCCAAGTACTGGGCTATAGGCACATGACATGGTACTACCTGGGTCAAATTATTTTTTAGTGACCCTCTGATGGTGAGCCCTCCAGCTCCTGCCAAACTACCACTGTGAAGATATAAGGTATCTATGGGCTTGGCACCTGTAGCTCAGCGGCTAGGGCGCCAGCCATATACACAAGAGCTGGTGGGTATGAACCCAGCCCGGGCCTGCCAAACAACAAAAAGTAGTCAGGAATTGTGGCAGGCGCCTGTAGTCCCAGCTACTTGGAAGGCTGAGGCAAGAGAATCGCTTAAGCCCAAGAGTTTGAGATGGCCATGAGCTGTGGCACCACTGCACTCTACCCAGAGTGACACGAGAATCTGTCTCAAAAAAAAAAAAAAAAAGGTATCTATAGAAACCATGTCTTTATTTATTCAGGCAATACATCAGCATTTGTCTTGGAGGAAGGTGACTCCAATGGCCTTCCTTACCTCTTCAAGGATGTCAGCCAAGAGCTCACTTTCTGCCAGAGGAATCACAAGACTTTCCTTCAGGCCTGAGGGGAGAGTGCAATTAGGGACCCCTTCCTACCTACACAACAGAGGCCAAAAACCTACAATTCCCAGAATCCTATGTGGCACACTAATTCATGGGGGGTACATGTCTCCAGGGGATCCTGGGAGATGTAGTTCTAAACAGCTAGTTAACAGTATGAGCAGAAGCCCAAAGTCCCCCTAGGCCTGCCCTCCCTCCACCGCCATCCTCCCACTTCCCCCACCCCCGCCCATGTCCTCCACATTCTTACCCTTGCACAGACAATCCAGGACGTGCCTATCCCATTTGTATAATTGCACTCTTTCAGGCCTGGGGGCAGTGGGAACTCCTTTTGTTGCCTTTGCACCACCAGCTCTGTTTGGTACCAGCAGGGGTCAAGGATCTGGGGGGAGAGAAGAATTGTCTCTGCTGTCCCCACTCTAGAATTGTCTCTGCTGCCCCCACTCTCAACCGTGATGTTCAGTGCTTCCCTTTGGCGTTGTTCCTGCCTGTCCCCAGGGAGGTTTGGGCCCTCCCTGACACCTGGTCCCTAGGTTCTATCTTAGCAATACCATTGTCTGTCTGTCTTCCCAGGAGCAAACCTCTCTCCTGATGCTAAGGACAAGGTGCTGTTTAGGCCTAGTGAAGAGGGTTATCTTTGTGTCTTTGTGAATCCTGTTTTGTTCAGATAATCCAGCACCTTCTTCTTCACTAGGAGACCTTCTTTAGCCCTACAGCCTTGGGAAACCTAAATTGTTCTCATCCTCAAGTCTAGGGCAAAATGGAGAGTCCCTGAATCCTCATGGTAAATGAAGCCTGAATGATTGAGGCCCCAAATCATCTGCACTCTGGCTGCTAAGAACAGTACTTTTTTTTAGCAACAGTGTCCCAGAGAGCCCAGTTAAGCTGACCTTTCACCTCCAGATCCTACCCTGGAAGCAATTCCAAAGATCACAACTGCCCACTAAGCATGGTTTATGATAACTGGCTTCTCCTCAGGCATAAGGATACTGGAGAGATCAATAGGTTCACCCTTGGGAAGGAGCCCAGAGGGCTAAATCCCATTTTAAGATTTGTTTGGGAGGATGAAATCTTCAGAATGGTGTGAAAAATGGCTGGTTCAATTCATACATAGCTCCAATGGTCACACTGACCCCTCCTGTGCCCCTCCTGTGCTAAGGGGCACAATTCCCAACCACTGGCCTGTTGCATCTCACCTGGGCCATGCTCTTGGTACGGCTCACAAGGGTGGTGTTGGAGAGCTGGGCAGTGATGCTGCAGGTGAAGCTACCATGGACCCCTCCTGGGTACTGCAGCAGCACAGAGACAGTGTCGTCTACACTTGGTGGGAAGTCATGGTTCAGGGTAGCACCGTGTTTCTGGGGTGAGACTGCAAAGGCCTCAAATCCTACCTGTGGAACCCTGAGTGAGAACCCTTCCTCTTAAATAGCAATGAGAAAAAACAAAGTGCTACAACATGGATGAACCTAGAAAATACCATGCTAAGTGAGAAATCCAGACTCAAAAAGCCATATATTGTCCCTGTATGATTCCATTTCTTTCTTTCTTTCTTTCTTTCTTTCTTTCTTTCTTTCTTTCTTTCTTTCTTTCTTTCTTTCTTTCTTTCTTTCTTTCTTTCTTTCTTTCTTTTTTTGAGGCAGAGTCTTACTTTGTCGCCCTCGGTAGAGTGCCGTGGCGTCATGTCACAGCTCACAGCAACCTCCAACTCTTGGGCTTAAGCGACTCTCTTGACTCAGCCTCCCAAGTAGCTGGGACTACAAGCACCTGCCACAATGCCTGGCTATTTTTTTGTTGTAGTTGTCATTGTTCGGCAGGCCCAAACCCATCAGCCCTGGTGTAGGTATATGTGTCGGGCACCCTAGCCGCTGAGCTAGAGGTGCCCTAGCCTCCTTTATCTTTCTTTAAAAATCTGCTATGGACTTTAATGAATTAATCGTATGGTATGTGAATTATATCTCAGAAAAACTGTTACCAAAATAAACGAATCAGAGGGCCGGGCGCAGTGGCTCAGGCCTGTAATCCCAGCTCTTGGAAGGCCAAGATGGGTAGATTGCCTGAGTTGACAGGTTCGAGACCAGCCTGAGCAAGAGCGAGACCCTGTCTCAAAAAAAGATAGCTGGGCGTTGCGGAGGTTGCCTGTAGTCCCAGCTACTCGGGAGGCTGAAGCAAGAGAATCACTTAAGCCCAAGAGTTTGAGGTTGCTGTGAGCTGTGACGCTACAGCACTCTACCGAGGGTGACATAGTGAGCCTCTGTCTCAAAAAACAAACAACAACAAAAAAAAAACGGAATCAACAAATACATGCTATAGAAAGGCTACCTCATCGTTCTGAGTCTCAGTTTCTTCCTCTGTACAACCTTGTTTTATGGGTACATAAATGAATTGATCACCATCTGGGGTAGTTTTTTTTCTTTTTAATTGAGACAGAGCCTCACTTTGTTACCTTTGGTAGAGTGCAATGGTTTCATAGCTCACAGCAACCTCAAACTCTTGGACTCAAGCAATTCTCTTGCCACAGCCTCCTTACTGGCTGGGCCTATAGGCTCCCACCACAAGGCCTGGCTATTTTTTTGTGTTTTTTTAGCAGGCCCAGGCTGGGTTCGAACTACCAGCCCTGGAGCATATGGCTGGTGCCCTAACCACTGAGCTATGGGCACCCAGCCAAGGGGGTAGTTTGTTATGCAGCAAGGGATCACTGAGACAACTTCAAAAATAATAATCATAGTCGGGCACGGTGTAGCATGCGTGTAATCCCAGCACTTGGGAGGCTGAGGTGGGTAGATTGTCTGAGCTCACAAGTTCGAGACTAGCCTGAGTCAGAGTGAGACCTCATCTCTAAAAATAGCTGGGCGTTGTGGCTGGAAGCTGCAGTCCCAGCTACTTGGGAGGCTGAGGCAAGAGAATCACATAAGCCCAGGAGTTTGAGGTTGCTGTGAGCAGTGACATCATGGCACTCTACCAAGGGTGACAAAGTGAGATTCTGTCTCTAAAATAATAATAATAGGCTTGGCGCCTGTGGCTCACACGGCTAAGGCGCCAGCCACATACAACAGAGCTGGTGGGTTTGAATCCAGCCTGGGCCCGCCAAACAACAATGATGGCTACAACCGAAAAATAGCCAGGCGTTGTGGTGGGCACCTGTAGTCCCAGCTACTTGGGAGGCAGAGGCAGGAGACTTGCTTGAGCCCAGGAGTTGGAGGTTGCTGTGAGCTGTGATGCCATGGCACTCTACCTAGAGCTTGAGGCTCTGTCTCAAAATAAATAAATAAATAATAATTTATATTTATTAACTGCTTTTCATTTGCCTCAAAATGACTTCATTAACTCTCATGACAACCCTATAATTGACATTTTACCAATAGTGTAATTAGGCCTCAAAGCTTTTGAGCTTCTTGGCCTAAGATCACACAGCAAAGTCCCAGTGCAGAGCCTGCCTTCACTCTTGACTCTGATACTCTTTGACTTTATGGGAAATTCCTCTAGTTGTCTCATCTGATTATCGTGGGCTAGAAGACCTATTCCCAAATCATTGTTCTCAGGGAGTAATAGTCACTCCTATTGCCATCAGACAGTCCATAGAGGTACCTGTTTCATGGCGCCTTCCCATGGCTGAAATCTTCTCTGGCTTCTGTCCACCAAAGACCATGGAGATAAACTGGAGAGAGTAGATCCCGATGTCCAGCAGGCCTCACCAGCCTGGGCCCAGTCTACAGCCCGGGGTACGTGAGTGAGGTCCTTCCCAAATTCTGCCCGAGCCAGCCAGAGGTCTCCCAGAGTTCCCTGGGCCAAAACAGACCTCAGAGCCTCTGAGGCAGGAAAAAAGCGCATCCAGATGGCCTGTAGACCACAAGGGAAAGAAGGCAGGACACATAAGTGAAGGAAAGGAATTAGGGTCCAGGAATTAACCAACCAGTTCTTCTCCCTTCTAGTGTCTACAGACCCAGTATATATATATATATATATATTTTTTTTTTTTTTCTTTTTTTTCAGCAAAAGAGTCTCACTTTTCTTCTGAGGCTGGATCTAGGGTCCCAATCTTGAGAGGGTACCCATAGCTCTCCCGTCTGCAAACACAACCTATCAGTCCCCAAGTTATGTCCTTCCCATCCCTGACTGTCCTGGCCCTTGTAATTTCTCTTTTTTTTTTTTTTTTTTTTTGTAGAGACAGAATCTCACTTTATCGCCCCCTTGGTAAAATGCCGTGGTGTCACACAGCTCACAGCAACCTCCAACTTCTGGGCTTAGGCGATTCTCTTGCCTCAGCCTCCTGAGTAGGT
>CAUYPK010171704.1:0-21474 GCA_963574355.1 Loris lydekkerianus | reverse complement strand
TAATATATTATTGTTAAAATTATATGCTTTTGTGTGAGTGTTTGTCTGTTTTGGCAGGTCACTGCGTGGTGTGGCTCTCTGACTCTCACAGTTTAAAATTTTGGCTCTTTGTGTCGAACTTGTTCGCCACCCCTGCTTTAGTGTTTAGGGATAAAGGGTCACAATGTCTGGAGTTTAAACTTAAATATTTTAAAAACTTATATATGAAACTTAAAAATTATACATGTAGAGAGAGACATAAAATGAATACACACCTACGGTGCATCTTACAAGGGTACATGTGAAATTTACTAAACGTAGGATATAAATGTCTTAACACAATAACTAAGAAAATGCCGTGAAAGCTATGTTAACCAGGTTGATGAAAATATTTCAAATTGTATATAAAAACAGCACATCGTACCCCATGATTGCATTAATGTACGCAGCTATGATTTAAGAAAAAATAAATAAAAGTTAACAATTAGTCAACCTAGGTGAAAATGGTATGAGAGTTTATCGTTGTATTCTTGCAACTTTTTTGCGTGTTTGAAATTCTTTCAAAATGAAAGGAAGGGGCCGGACATACTGGCCCACACCTGTAATCCTAGCATTTTGGGAGGCTAAGGCAAGAGATTGCTTGAGCGAAGAATTTGAGACCTGCCTTGGTAATATGTGAAGGTCTCACTGCTACAAGAAATTTAAAAATTAGCCAGATATAATGGTGCCCACTTTGGTCATCCCATTCATGCAGAAGACTGAGGCAGTGGGGTCACTTGAGCCCTGGAGTTCAAGGCTGTGTAGTGAGCTGTGATTGTACCACTGCACGTCAGACTGGGAGACAGAGTGAGACCTTATCTCAAAAAAAAAAGGGGGGGGGGATTGAGAAGCCCTTTGATACTACGTTGGCAATAAGAATAAGAAAAGACAGCAATTGCACGAAGCGTTTCTGACTTCTTTTATTGACCTTTTCGCAGTATCAGCCCTGACAGCAGAACTTGCACTTCTTTGTTCTTGCTGCCAACATGATATCAAAGGTCTTCATGTTGCAAAGATACAAAAATGGGACAGCCAGTAGAATGAGAGCATCCAGCCACCCTAAAAACACTCAGATCTGACCACACAGGCTTCCAACAGGCAAACATTACGACTGATAAAAGTAGATGGGGATCACCATAAATTAGAAAGTTTGAAATCTGAGCAGCGCCTGTGGCTCAGTGAGTAGGGCGCCGGCCCCATATACCGAGGGTGGCGGGTTCAAACCTGGCCCTGGTCGAATTGCAATAAAAAAATAGCCGGGCGTTGTGGCGGGCGCCTGTGGTCCCAGCTACTCGGGAGGCTGAGGCAAGAGAATCTCCTGAGCCCAGGAGCTGGAGGTTGCTGTGAGCAGTGTGACACCATGGCACTCTACCAAGGGCGATAAAGTGAGACTCTGTTTCTACAAAAAAAAAAAAAAAAAAGAAAGAAAGAAAAAAGAAAGCTTGAAATCATTCCTTGGGAAAAGTTTGGAATGTATTCTCAAATGAATGGTTTGTGAGCACTTAGAAAGGCTGGTGAGGATCTCTGCATGTCAATATGAACTCCCCTACAAAAATTTAAAGATATGGAAATCAGGTTAAAACAACCTTTCTTTTTGAAGACAAATTTCAAAATTGATCATTAGCATAGTGAATCTTGATATTGGTAAAGTTTTTCTGTTAATGGAGTCTCACTTTGTTGCCCAGGCTGGACTCAAACTCCTGGGCTCAAGAGATCTTCTGCCTCGGCCTCCTGAGTAGCTGGGATGACAGGGGCACACCAGCACACCTGGCTTGATTTTGGCAAAGTTTTTAACTAAGTGGTTCACACATCCTCCTAGATAAGATACTACAACACTTAAGGGCATTTTCACAGTGACCTGAGCCACATCATTCAAAGACGTGACTGGCTCTACGTGGGGTGCTGGTGTGTCAGGTGCCAATGCCCCATTCGGCTGCTCAGATGACAGAGACTCATTCTCTCACAGTTCTGGACGTCTGAGGTCTGAGGAGGGAGAGTCTGTTCAGGACATTTTCGTGGACTTGCAGACAGCCACCTTCACGTTCACGTGGTGTCCCGGGTGTGCACGTCTGTCTCTCTGTTTCCACATTTCCCCTTGTTATAAGGACACCAGTCCTACTGAATTAAAGCTCTCCCTCATGACCTCACTTTAAATTGACTGCCTGTGCACATGATCAATGTCAAACAAGGTCCCCTTTTGCAGGACTAGGGGTTAGAACTGCAGCCTATGAATCGCAGGGGGAGGAAAGGAACACAACTCAACCCTAATGTGGAGGCCTCTGGTAGAGCCCCCAGAAATCCCCCCCCCTCCGTTAAACTCTATCAAGAAGAAACAATAGCAGACCCACTTACCATATTTGGGGACCATAGCTACAAAGGGAAAATAATAGGCAGGGTGGCGAGACAGCTAGTCTAACAGATACAATGTGGGGGAGATGCCATCCTGTCAGTCACCATTTCCCACCCTGGGGCTCAGGAACCTCCTGTGTGTCGGTGGGGAGGGTTGTGGAGAGGTGGGGAGGGTTGTGGAGAGGTGGGGAGGATTGTGGAGAGGTGGGGAGGATTGTGGAGAGGTGGGGAGGATTGTGGAGAGGTGGGGAGGGTTGTGGAGAGGTGGGGAGGGTTGTGGAGAGGTGGGGAGGATTGTGGAGAGGTGGGGAGGATTGTGGAGAGAGTGAGCAAACGGCACTGTGCAATCTGCAGGCCCCAGTAACCCGCTGATCACAGGCTTTGCCGCCTGCTGGGAGGCTTAATCAGAGCTGGCAGAGCCATGGGTGGGTGGGATGGGACAGCCACGTTGTAGATTTGTCATTTCTGGGACAGCTGTCTTTATCAAGCTTGGGAGATAGCAACTTACTGATTTACAAACCTTATTGCACACTGATGCATAAACTGTCTGCAGGAGATTTCCATCCATCTCTCAGCCTTCAGGAGAGTTTATATGTTCAGTCCTTTAAGAGTTTGTCTTAACAATAATTATTATAAGAAAGTGCAGCAAAGGCTATGTTAACCAGTTTGTTATAAGTATTTCAAATTGCATATAAAATGAGCACAGTGTACCCCATAAATGCATTAATGCACACAGCTATGATTTAATAAAAAAAAGAGAGATTCCTTAGCGCTTCATTCTAGAAACTTCTCCTCAGATCTCTCTCTCACACTTCTCCCCCACAATCAGCCAAAGCAGTCCCTGAAAACCCCTCATTTCTTTGCGTGAGGATCTCTGCATGTCGACATGAACTCCCCTACAAGAATATAAACCCCCCTACAGAAATCCCACTTCCCCAGCCTCCTGATGGTACAAGCTCCAGGCTCCCCAGCCCCACTGTGGTGGTCACTCCTTCTCCTTCTGGGCCCTCCGGTCTCCTTCCTCCACCCATGTTCCTGTCTGGTCTCCAGATTCCCCCAAGTCAAGAACGTCTGCTTTGTCTCTTAACTGCAGGGTCCCCCAGAATCTTTAATTCTGCATCCTGTATCCAAAAAAGGACACGGAACTCAGCGTTTCTCATAGGGCACTCACTTAGGGCTCTAGGTCCTGCTCCCACAGTTGCTGGTCTGCACCCAGTGTCTCCACTTCAGACAGAGACTAACTGTCCACCAAAACCCTTTCTTCCCTTCTTTCTGGTCCCAGAGCTCGACTCTACCTGCCCACCTCCCTGGCAGCTTCGTGTGACCACATGCCTCGTTCTGTGCAGAGGAACATGTGCCACATCAGGTCTGCCCCCTCTAGACCTGAGTCTTTGCCAGGCCCTCTCCCTGCTAGCCGGCTGGAGGTCACCACCCAGGGGCCGTGGAGGAGAGCACAGAGCCACCTGCAGCCAGCGGCCTGAGTGGCTCCCTGGAGGAAGCTGCCCTGACGAGCTGAGGCCGGCACAGGGCTGCCCAGCAGTGTGTCCAGCCGGAACTTGTGGCCTGGCTGTCACTCAGCCTGACTCTGCGCTGCCCGTTCCCTCCTTCACTCCCCGTCATTCACCCTGTGCTCCCTGTGGTGCCACTGGCACAGCCTACCAACACTGCCGGTGACTCTTAGCTAAACCCTGAGTTCTCCGCCTCACTACAGGATCCAGCCTCCTCACCAGCCTTCCACCGCGCTGTACACCACATGGTCCGTCTCTTTCCTTGTTCATAGCTGTGGGATACTCTTCTGTTCTCCTTTACTGCTGTCCCCTGCCCAGCTCCCGGCTGCCTCCCTCACTGCCCGGACCTCCTCATTCTTCTCTGTAGCAGTTTCATCTCTGATCTCATGACTTCTGTCATCTGTGCCGTCACTCAGGGCCCCAGGCTGATGGCGTCTCATCAGATCTGTGGGTCTCTCTCACCCCTGTGCCCCACGGCCTCATTTCCAAGTTACCACGGGATTTCTTCACAGACCACAGACCCATTAGAGATAGTTCACTGAAATTCCCCTAACCCTAACCCTTATGTTTTTCAGGTCACCTCCTCAGAGAGGCCTTCTCTGATTGCCTTATATGTGGTATCACTTCACCCCACTTATTTCTGTCCCCTTTCTTGTTTTCTTTTTCTTCACAGCACTTGTTACTGCTTGGAAATACATTCCAATATTGTTTGTAGTCTGTCTCTCCCAGCAGAATGTAAGCTTCATAGGGCACAGCCTTTCTTTTTTTTGCTATATCAGTGGTGCCTGGAACAGTGCCTGATGCTCCCTAATGCTCAATAAAACTGTGTTGAAGGAACTTAGACCCCAAGGTTCTTCTGGTCACAGTCATGTGGCTAGTGGTAGCGCTCAGGCTTTGGTTAGTCCTCCTGACCACTATCCTGGGCTCTTCCCACGGCCTGATCATCCTTAATCATTTCAAACTCACAATGTCTACAAAAGGCGCTCTGTCCCTTCCTGACTCCATGACCCCATTTCTATCCTTATTCTTTAACCAGTCTCCCTGGTGAAGACTGCCAAGCTTGCAGTTGCCTGTGACTTGTCACCCTCTTCCACCATCTAGGTAAAGTCTGTTTGGTGTCTTATTTCCAAACATCTCTTTGCTCATCTTTGCCTATATTCCAACACTTCACCTTAGACCCCCACCAAAAAATAAATTTTGTTAATCTTTCTGCTTCCCTACTCAGTCCCATACAAAGTATCTTGGTGACCTCGAAGTATGAAATTAATAGTTCTAGAAAGAGACACAAGAAACTGATAACAGCCCCTCTGCTGATGATGGACTGGGAGCTTCGGGATTTGGGGTACACTTTTAATTGTGGGTGTGTACATAGACATGATTTTTTTTACCAGTTGTATCATTTATTTATTTTTTATTTTTATTTTTTGCAGTTTTTTGGCCGGGGCTGGGTTTGAACCCACCACCTCCAGCATATGGGGCCGGCACCCTACTTGTTCGAGCCACAGGTGCCGCCCTATTTTTCAGTAAAAATGTTTTGAACTATTGTGTTTACTAGCCAGATTCATTGT
The DNA here is from genome assembly GCA_963574355.1 of Loris lydekkerianus. Taxonomy (NCBI): domain Eukaryota; kingdom Metazoa; phylum Chordata; class Mammalia; order Primates; family Lorisidae; genus Loris; species Loris lydekkerianus. Next base: position 16,031 of record CAUYPK010171704.1, on the reverse strand, counting down.
GCAGGCTCAACTCTTTGAAGGAGAAAATAAATCATTTCAATAGCTCAGACCGAAGTTATAACTCAAATCACTGTCAGCTAAAGAATTCAAGAGTTCCAAAGAGAAAAGGAATAACCACTGTTAACAAGCTTGAGACAGAGGCAGTGCTTTTCACAAGACCATTTGTGACCATAGAGACAGCAATTTTAGGCGAATGCTGAGTGCAGAAGTAGGGAGGTATAAGCAGTGAGGAAACTACCGGCACGGGTCACACATTTTATTATTTATTTATTTATTATATTATTAATTTTTTTTTTTTTTTTTTTTTTTTGCAGTTTTTGACCGGGGCCGGGCTTGAACCCGCCACCCACCGTATATGGGGCCCATGCCACAGGCACCACCCACACATTTTAAACTTTTGGTAGTGAAGAGGAAAGATGAGAGGAACTTGCTAAGGAGGGCAGCAAAGGTACCTAAAAGGTTTTTGGAATTTTTTTTTTTAAAGATTAAGAAAATCTTTCTATGTTTGAAGGCAAAAGAGAGGGAGAATCAAGCCATTAGAGATTGATTACCTGTCACCTCACCAGATCACATCCTCCAAGGGACCTGCTGTTTTATTCACAGCAGGGTCAAGCAGGATACAGCTGTACTGTACACACATATCTATACGTAGCATCTAGCTGCACCTGGCACAGAACGGGTGCTAAAGGAATGGACAGATGAAGGGGAAGGCATTATCCTTTCAATGTCAATGCCAGGTTACTCTGATCGTGGGGGAGGACGAACTCCAGAGTTCAGGTGAGAGTTGAGAGAGAAGCTGCAGTCACGTGGGTCCCATGGCTGGGTCACACCTGCATGGTCCCAGGTTCTCTGCCCCAGCCCTGATCCCTGTGAGCACTGGCAGGTGGAAGGAAAGGGCTGTGCATACTTAAGAGAAGAATGTTCTGGGAGGGGAGCTGTCATGAGCAGTGGTGGATGAGGGCACATAAGGAAAAAGCAAAAACTTGCATTAATTGTATGCAGAAAGCACTCTCTTTTTTTTTTTTTTTTGCAGTTTTTGGCCAGGGGTGGGTTTGAACCCACCACCTCCGGCATATGGGGCCAGCACCCTACTCCTTTGAGCCACAGGCACTGCCCCAGAAACCACTCATTTTCAAACACAAATCAATTTGCCTCATGGACCTCATATGTACCAGCTGTGTGCTGACCTCTGGGGATACAAGATGAATGGGGCCACTCTCTGCCCTGGAGAAGCTCACCATCCGTCCATCAGGGTATGAGGCCTGCCATGCTGCCACAGCCAAAGGCTATCTGCCAGCAACGGGGTGCGATGAGGGGTGGGGTGCCCTGGATGCCACATGATGGACGGCATCACTGATTCTGCAGACGTGTTCTGGGACAGATACAGAGGAGAGGTTGGGGCTAGACTTAAGAAGTAATGAGAAGTTCCCTGATCATACTTGTTCCCCTACTCAACAAGTATTTACTGAACACCTATTCTGTGCCAGGTGCTGCTCTAGGCTCTGGAGACATGGGGGTGAGCAGGGAAAGATACAGTCCCTGCCCTCACAGCATTTATAGTTTTGTTGGGGGAAGAGCCATTAATTATACAATTATAAGAAGAAAGCAAAACTAAATCTGAGACAAGGGCAAGTAAGAAGTATAAGGCTTTGTTGAAGGTGAAATGGAAATTTGGGAATTCACGAATCTCCAGGGAGGGTGCATGGCCAAGGGTGCTCCTAGGATCGGGATGTTGCTCTCCCCTCCTGAATAAAAGAACTGCTGTCCACCCAGGACACACCAGATGCTCCTGCACCCTCTTTGACTGCGCATGACTTCCCCTGTGCCCTAAAAGGGAAAAGCTGATCTTCGACCTTCCTCTTGTCCCTGGATGGAGGCAGTGGGGAGCCTCTTGGGGCCTGTGGAGGAGGAAAATGCTTTTTGGAAAGGTGGAACAAGAAAAGAGATGCAGCCTGGGTGTCAATGACACCTGATCTGCCTTAGCAGCCTTGAAATGCTCCCACTTGGGCAGTTGTGAAAGAAAATCTGCTTCCTTTTGGTTTAGGGACCTCTCTGCTTGATTCTTTGTTGGCTCAGCCACGTGTAAAATTGTTGACCATTGCTTAATGATGCAGCAAAGAATAACAATTTGCTGTGCCTGTGTTAAGGAACTACTTGGGCCCAGCCTAAAACAGAAGTTGTTGTTCATATACTCAGGATTTGAGCGCTTCATTGCAAGTGGAAATAAAATAATCTTGGAACATGGGGAGAACATTGGCTTCCAGAGCTTTAATGACCTTTTAGAAACCCCATTATCTGCTCAATTAAGTTGTGTGCACCCTTGAAGAATGCCCTCAGGATGGTGGAATGTCTGAACACAACTTATCATCATGGAAATGGGACAGTGTGGCCAGTAGGTGGGAAAGAATTCCATTTCCCCTGCTTTAAGGTGGTGGATTCTTACAGTGGAAGAGCCTTTCAATCGTGCCTAAAGACACGAATGTTATGCCCAGGAGATCCCCCCAAAGACCACACCACCAAACAAGTTGAATTAAAGAGGAGTCCTTTTGTTGAAGAGCTGGCTAGCAACTGCCCCAGTGTCCCAACATGGGGTTTCTGAGTGCAGCCTTGAGTTGTCTAAGGCTCTGATTTTTATAAGGCAAAATATTTCCAGGGGGCCAATAAACATAGTCATAGAAGCGGAAAACAGCAGTTAGGGGAAATCACGAGGGCAAGATGGCTTAGTCAGTTTACACAATGCTATGATCACAAGAGCAATGAATAATTTTACAAAGCAGGTACAATCTACAATGTCCTAAGGTAATGTAGGGAGGGAGACTGGCAGGTGAGGGTCATAAGCAACATCATCATAAAAAGCTAAAATCATAGGGGCTACGCGGTCAGTAACTTACATTACTAACAATTTTAGCTAAAGGCATTTACGTTACACTGGGAGGGAAAATGACAGGAAGTAGTTTTGAAGGTAAAAAGGAGTAAATAGTAAAATGGAGTCAATATTATATACGGATGGCATGAAGATCACTTTAACATAATCACAAAGGTTGTTGTTACAAGGGTAGGTAGTGACTTTCTACATAACATTAATAATTTTAACAGTTCTAACCAGATATGCTTAAAACACTATGCAATGAGCAGGGAGGGAAGTGGGACTGTTTTGTTTTTTTTTCCTAAAGCAATAAAATGTAACAAAACAACAGAATGGAATCAAGCCTGCCGCCTGCTTCCCCTTCCTACTGATTCTCTGGAACAGGAGTTATAACAAAATGGGGTTAGGCTGGCTTCTCTTTTGCCTTAAAATGAAGGGGTAGGGGGTGGCTTTCTGTTCCATTTTCAAAATCTTTGGGGAAAGGCAGTTCCATTTAATAAACATGTCTTGTGCCAGGAAAGTGTGTGCGTTTCAGAAGAGTGCACTGGAGCACTTCCACAGACGTTAGCTCTGCTTCATCTTGCTAATAACTTGGATGCAAGACAGACCTGTCATCATTTGCCTATTATACCCCAATAATCTGAGTGCCTTCTGTGCATGAGGCCTTGGGGTGCAGATTTGGGCCAGGACCCTATGGTCCACCTTTTACTCACCTGCACTGCCTCTCAATCATTCTCAGTCACTGAATGGACACTCTGTGACCATCTATTCCCCTGAGGGCCTGAGCCAGGCATGTGAGTGCCCCACAAAGTGGACAGAGCAGAGATCTTGCATGTAACAGAGCAGGTATGGACACGTGCACACCAACGTGGTGTGAAGCTCTTGGGGGTGAGCACCATGCAACCAGCACCAGCCACAGCGCTGTGAGCCTGTCACACAGCACAGCCAGCCAGGACAAAAACTGAAGGTATTGAGATGCTGGAAGCCCCACCCACCCACAGGTGCTGAGCTGAAGCGGCAGCTGCTTACTGGCCCTCGCACACCCATGCACGCCCACAGAGCAACCGTGAGGCTAAACACATCTGCCACCCTGCTCTTGGAAGTCAGTGCTCAAGTTCAAGCCTCCGAGTCCTCAAGCTTGTTGTCTACAAGGTCACCACTATCCTGCATTGTTCATTTGTTGTTAACCCAGTTCTCTGTTCCTCCTTCCCCTACCCACCCTTCCACTGCCCTCTCTGGAGCTGTCCACCTCATGGCTGTGTCAGCTGTCTTTGGGGCCCTACTCACCTTTGGCCTCTCAGGTGGTGGCTGTTTAGTTTCTCAAAGATCATAAACCAAAGCATGAGGAGGTAAGGTGGCACCACGCATTCCAACCCTCCACCCAAATAAGGTGGAATGAATAAAAAAAGAACATTTAAGCTACATTTCCTGGACTGTCCCAAAGCCAGGGCAGAGCCTTGACCTGGCCTCTTCATCCGAGGCACTGACAGGAGGCCTGGAGGTGGAGGGGAGTCAGGTGCCTGAGAGAGATGAGGTCCTCTGGCAAGCACAATGAAGGAGGAGTCTGACCAGCTGTGGAAGTTTCTAGAATTCCATCCTCACACAGGAGCAGAGCAGCAGGGTGGGTAGGCACATTTCTGGCTGCGTCACTCTAAGACACATTGTGTCAGGTGAGCCTGGTTCTGTGGCACTCCCAGACTCAGCCAGACTGAATTCTACTTTCTGCAACTGAGAATTTGACCCACTCATTTGTTCATTCACTGTCCTGGGATTTATTGAGCACCTGGATTGTGCCAGACACCGCTCTAGGTGCTGGGGATCCCTGTCCTCACGGAGCTTGCACGGAGGTGCGAGGTGGATAGACACTAGACAAAGGGGAGGGTAAGTGGCAGATAGTGGGGCACGCTCTGTTCCTGTTTCTTATTTCTCTCTTTCCAGGTGCTCTTTGTAGCTGGCTGAAACTAAGGTTGAAAGAACAATCTCCAGGTCCTCAACCTCCTGTCCCTAGAGAGTGACATTTCCCATATTCTGTGCCAGAGTTAGCCGTATGTCAAGCTTTCCATTTCAACCGTCCACAAACCAAGGTGAGTAGGAGATAAAACTTAACTGGAGCTAACAAGTTCAAGTCGAAGATCAAATCTTTTTGTGTTTCCCAGGCTTCTATCTGAGTTCTAGGTGGTCTTTTGAAGACATTGGAGTGGATGTCTGCCATCTGCCTGTACTGACACCCCCAGAGAGGTCCACCACCCCTTAGCCTTGGTCTTGTGAGGGCTCCCCATGTGCCTGTCTGCCTGGGTCCCTCTAGGTCAGTGGCTTTTCTGCAGGCCTTTGGGGACATGCAAGTCCCAGAAATGGCTGGCTGAAGTCCTTGCTGTGCAGAGGCACTATAGGGTCTGTCCACTCGCTGGGTTTTAGCTGCCTCCTTGTGGCCTCCTCAGCAAGGGGGGAAACAGTTCCTTCTCTCTCCGATGCTGAAAACCTCCTCACCCCACACTTAGACAAGCGAGATGTAGGTCTTCTTCCCCAGAGACAAGGAGCATCTCCCTCTCATCCCTTCTCCTTTAGAGAACCCCTCCTATTCTCAATGGGGGAAGGGGTCAGAGAAGGTAGAAGAGGATCCGTTGCTCTGATTCGAGTTATCTCTAAGATGTTTTTGGTGTGCCAATAATGCATTGCTTTCCCAAAAGGGACTGAGCTTCTGGAATCAAAAGTTTCGTGGAAGAGAGCATGTATTCCATCCCATTTCCTGCTGTGCTGATTCTCCCCTCTGAGGCAATGAATTTGGAAGAGTTTAACTTTTTGAAAAGTTAGAGAAGCAAAGTATCTTAAGGAAATACATGATGAAGAAAGGAGAAGGGAAAGAAGCAGCTAACATTTTTGTAAAATCACTCCCTAGACAATCAGATACAACAGAAGAACTGGTACAGGGTAGTGAGAGTGAAGATACGGGAAGAGAAGAGAAGAAACGGGACACCCCTGGGTGAGTCCATCCTTATTCGGTGGCAGGCTGTCCTGGGGCTTGAACAAAGTTTGAAACAATCAGGTTACTTGCTTGTCTTTTCATTTACAAGCCAGGATTTTCCTAATGAAGAGATTGCTCAAGCCAGTTGTAGACATAGCTCAAGACAAGAACCGAGCTTTGTCATGTCATGAATAGCATTTCTGATGTGTAGATCTTTCCTTTAAAAGATAGCAATGAAGTCATGGAAGAAGCCCAAGTGCCCACTGACCCATGAATGAATCAATAAATTGAGGTATATGTATACCATGGAATATTATGCAGCCTTTAAAAAGACAGAAACTTTACCTCTTTCATGTTTACTTGGATAGAGCTGGAATATATTCTTCTTAGCAAAGTATCTCAAGAAGGGAAGAAAAGTATCAAATGTACTCAGCTCTACTATGAAACCAATTTATAGCTTTAATGTGAAAGCTATAACCCAACTATAGCCCAAGAAGAAGGGGAAAAGAGGAGAGGGAGGGGAGGGGAGAGGAGAGAGTGGGCGGAGGGAGGATAATTGGTGAGACCACACCTACCGTGTATTTTACAAGGGCACATGTTAAATTTACTAAATGTAGAGCATAAATGTCAGAACTAAGAAATAACTAAGAAAATGCAGTGAAGGCGATGTTAACCAGTTTGATGAAAATATTTCAAATGGAATATAAAACTAGCACATTGTACACCATGATTGTATAATGTACACAGCTATGATTTACTAAAAAAAATAAATAAATAAAAGGTACCAATGATATGGGAGGTAGTGGATATGCAGGGAAACAATGACTCCACGTCAAGGAAAAGCTACCCAGAGTCATGATAAAAGACAGCCAGACATGGATAGATCAGTCTCAAAGGGCAGAATGAAGGAATAAATTAAACTCAAATGTCAAAATCAGCCCAAAGGAACACAGAAAAACAATACAACACTGTAAGAAAGTGAAGACTGAAAGTGAAGCTTTGAGTAGAAAGACAGAAAAGACCTAAAAAAAAAAAAAAAAAAAAAAAACAAGAGAGAGAGAGAGAGAGAGACCCAGTAGGAATGAACAGTAATTAGAAAAGGACAAGTTACTGCTGGTTACAGAAGTATGTAACCAGACGTAAATACATTTAAAATGCTTAAGTCAAGCTTTTGGTAAATCAGCAGATTTGATAAATATTAACACCTCATTCATCAATTGGCAAATAGATATTTTGAGAATCAACTGAAGTCACTTAGTGTAGCGTCCAGAATCTTAATTAACCTCTAGACCCCAACCTGTGACTCCTAAGATCCTTATCCCACTTTTTCATGAAACAAAAGAAAAGGTAAAGCAACACAGCCAAGTAGGAAATCAAACAAGACCTTCAAAGCAAGCTGAGAAAGATTCCATCAGCTTCACCCAAACATCTCATAAACAAAACCAGAAGCTGGAATAGAAACAGTTGGAGAAAGATCCGAATGGGGTTAACAGATCAAGGGTTGTCTGTGGAACAGGAAGAGAAGTTGTTCCTTGAATGACTGTAAATATGTACATGTAACTAGAAATGCATGCAAAAACTTTTCATTTACATGAAGACCTTCTAAAATGTTTTAAGGGACTCTACTTACCAATATAAAATTTGTTTTGTTTTCAGTGTGGTACCCACAGAAATGTTATTCATCCTTAAAAACAAACAAACAAACAAACAAACAAAAAACAGAAATTCTGACCCATGATGCAACATGGATGAACCTTGAGGACATTATGCTAAATTAAATAAGCCAGTTACAAAAGGACAATTCTATATGATTCCACTTTTATGAAGTACATACAACAAGCAAATTAGTAGAGACGTATATAGGAGAATAGAGGCTTATCAGGGGCTGGAGGGAAGGGAGAGCTGAATTATTGTTTAAAGAGTACTGAGCTTCCCTTTAGGATGATGAAAAATTCTGGAAACCTGTCATAGTTATGGTTGCACGGCATTGCCAATATCCTCACTGAATTGTACACTTAAAGATGCAATGGTAGGCTCAGCGCCCGTAGCACAGTGGTTACCGCGCCAAATACACCAAGGCTGGTGGGCTCGAACCTAACCCGGGCCAGCTAAGCAACAATGACAACTGCAACAAAAAAAATAGCCAGGCATTGTGGCAGGTGCCTGTAGCCCCAGCTACATGGGAGGCTGAGGCAAAAGAATCACTTAAGCCCAAGAGTCAGAGGTTGCTGTGAGCTGTGACACCACAGGACTCTTCTGAGGGTGACAACGTGACATCTGTCTCAAAAAAAAAGTAAATAAATGCTAAGGATATGAAGGAAGAAAATATTTTTGTATCACTGTACAATGTGCTTGTATTTTAAGTTAAATGTAATTACAGAACACTTAAGAAAATAGGTATAGAAGGGACAAACTGTAAACAGGTTTATTTTATATGAGATGACGCAATATTGCTGCCACATTCACGTGGCAGGCTTCATGTGCACCACCCCACAGCTGAGGACAGCCGGCCATTCCTTCCCAAAGTCCAGCAAACCTCCCCCTCGGAAAGGCGCAGGCCAAAGTCACAAGCTGATGGCTCAGACGGGGTTGCCAGAGGTAGCAAATAAAAACACAAGATCAAAATAAAACAAAACTAGAACTCCAAGTCTAACGTCAATCGGCCATGGGGTCATACGTATACTAGAAAATTCCGGTTGTACATCTGAAATTTACTTTTACTGGGCTCCTATATTTTATCCCACCCCTGGGCCATACTTAATAAGTGCACATACAGGGTTTTCCGGTCGTTCTGCAATTTTAAAATATTAAATGAAAGACCCCTTTTTTTTCTTAAGTCCTAAGTTGCAAATCCTCTTAAACAATGCGTCCTCGCCCCCTCCTGGGGACCTTCAGCGGCTCTAGCGCGCGGGTCAGAGCGAGAAGGCCCTGCGCAGGCGCAGAGCGGCCGGCAGGGCCCGGGACGGCACCCGGATCCGCCGCGGAGATTCTGCGCAGGCGCACAGCGGGGCCGGTAGCCCCAGGCCGAGGTGCGCGCCTGTCCGCTGCGAGGAGCTGCCCGCGCCCTCCCTCCCCCTCCGCGGGGCGCCGGCCCGGGCTCTCCTGCCCTCGCTGCGCCGTCTATTTATATCGCTCACTCCGCACAGGCCTATATTGGGCAATGCCGTCAGCGGGCCGCCCCGCGCCTTCCTGCCCGGGAGCGTCCGGCGGCGCCATCGCGGGCGGCCGGTGCGGAGCGAGCGGGGCTGCGCCTCGAGCCGGGCGGCACCTCCGTAAGTAGGCGCCGAGGGACGGGCCGCGGGCCCCGGTCGGAAGCCCCGCTTAGCCCCGGGCGAGGCGGGGAGGCCGTCGCCAGCCCCCCGGCCCCTGCTGGCCCCGCTCCGCGAGCGCGCCCCCCGGCCTGCTGCGGGCTGGGCTCCCCTCGGACGTGCTCCCCGGCCCCGGCCTGCTGCGGGCTGGGCTCCCCCGCGAGGCCGCTGCTGCCTGGCCAGGGGTCTGCGCCCTCCTCGGGCGCCTTGTTCAGCCTCTAGACCTCATATTACCATTCTCTGAAGAATCCAACCAATTTTTTTTGCCTTCCTCCTAGACTGTAAGCGCCCTAAAGTTAGGGGCATTTCTGCCCTTGTGTTCTTGAATGTCTTCTGAGAACCTGGAAGAGTGCCCGGCACTTAAAAGGGTTCGTTTAAATTCAATAAACTTCGAGTGTATCCCTGAGCAACTCTCTCAACTTTAAAGACTGGAAAATAATTGCCCTACATTTTCCCCCCACAAGATTCTTAAGAGGAACTAATGAGCTATAATGCTCTTAAAGCGTTTTGAAAAGTGTAAAGCTCAGTGAGAAGGCAGGACATGGCGAACTTCACAAAGGAAAGGGGAAGGGGAAACCTGTCTTACTGGTCCTTCTCATGCGTGTACCTGGGATGGATTAGTGCTGTTAAGTGAGGCGGGTCGTTTTCACCACGACAAGAAAGACCCTATTTAGGGTGGCGCATGCGTTCTGAGCCTTTTTCTACCAGTCTCTGTTAAGTGTAGGATTTGAGTAAGACGACGATACAAAATAGGGTGTGGACAGGTGTTAATATAAACTAAGAGTGACAAGCTTACATGGCTGTAGGATAATATAAATGGATCTGTGTGAGAAGAGCAATCGCCTAAGAAATGATACTCAGATCTCAATAGGGGATGAAGAGGGCAGGGCAGTTGGTGAGTGGATGTGGCATCTGAGAGGCCACAGCAGGCCACTCAGGGCCTGCACACTGTTCTTAGAGAGGAATTAAGAATTCACTGTTGCTGTATTTTTGAGTTTTTCAATATATGTGCTGGAATGTTTCAACTTTGCATGTTGACACTAATTTACAAAAAAAAATCCAAAAGGTCTGTCGGCAGCCCACAAGTAATGTCAAAGGAGGCTGCATTTGTTCCCTAAGAATTGAGGCAGATGATGTCCAGGAATTAATTTTGAGAGTAGGAGTGAGAAATGGGTGTCAGTGCATGAAGCTGTAATCAAGGGAGTCGGTGAGTCTGAATGATGTATTTGGTAGAAAAAAGAGGGTGGCAGTTTGAAGCACTAAGCATGACCAAACAGGAAAAACAGACCGTTTTCTCCTCTGCTTTCACACCACAACAGTCAACACAGACAACTTCTGTGACCCGTAGCCACCAAGAAATGTGTAGAGACTTTTCCCCATCAACATCTGATAATTTTGTAGTGCACGCCAACTGGTGAACCCAGTTCACTTAGAACATTATCTATGTGCAGATACCATCAAATCCCATAGGTTGAGGGTTCAGTCCCACAAGACAACTGCCTCCTTCAGAGGCCAAGTAGAAAGTCTCCAGGCTTTCAGAACTTCTAACCAACAGCCTTCAAGTTGGGGTTCTCCCCTTGGTTGCAATTATAATACCGTAATTTACTAGACTGGCTCACTGGAGTTTACCAGCTTAACGATGAGGGATATTTCAAAGGATACACATGAAGAGATATATAGGGTGAGGTATAGAAGGGGCACGGGGTTCCATGCCTCCTTCTAGGAACTCCCACGTTCAGCTATCCTGGAAGCTCCTGGAATTTTGTCCTTTTGGGGTTTTTTGGGAGGCCTCATTACATAGGCATGTTTGATTAAACTGTTAGCCATTAGGAATCAACCTATCTTTCTGACCCCTTCCTTCTTCCCACCCCAGAAGTCAAAGTGGGGGGACAGAGAAAGTCCACACCTTCTCATCATGCCTTGATCTTCCTGGTGTCCAGCCCTGCCCTGAAGCTTGTAGGGGCTGCCAGCCCTCAGTCAGCCCATTACCATGCAAAACGAAATGATCACTTCGGAGACTCAAAGGATTCTAGGAATTATCTATCAGGACATGGGTAGAGGACCAAATATATATTTTACAATAGCATGGTGACTTTTACACATAGAAGGAAAGTCTTCTAGATAAGTGCTTTATTAACATGCATAAAACCTCAAAAACAAAAAAGATTGTCATGAACTTGCAATTTAGGACTAAATCATTAGTGGAGCAACTATTACATGTCAGATATTGTCTAGACAACAAGATGTAAGTCCCTTCCAAGGCAAGCCTATGCAAAAGTGTATGGCAGTGACAGCACAGCAGCCACACGCACGGGGTGACGGGGTGAGGGCCAGGGAGCGAGGGGGCGGCCCTCTGGCCAGGTGCCCTCGGAGCTGAATACAATTTTTCAGGTGGATGGGGGGAAATATTTCTGACATTGAGATGCCCATGTGCAAGGATAGAGAACAGCATGTGTAAAGAAAGACATATGTGTCATTCAGTGCTACTTGAAGGTTGAGAAATACAAGGAAGGAAGGGCAGGAAAAGTTGGGAGTTGCCAGAATGCCTGAATGACAAGCAGTGTTGGTGAGAGCAGGCCCATGGGGTAATAATTTTATACACAGCATTCACCCCCTTACAAAAGGGTTTTTTCCCCCGGAGAGGTTTTGTTTCATGTACTGGAACTGGCGCACCATTTTTTGATATCATTATGTTCACATTCCTTGGTTTGCCAACCAGCATCTGTTAGCGGGAGTTTTAAACAGACTATAGATTTTAGAAGCCGTATCCCAGTCATTTTTCTGGTCTTCGGTTTTTTTGTTCATAAAAATCAAGGCTTTGGTGTTGATCACCTCTATTATGTAAAGAGATTAGACTTTATTCTTGTGATATATATAAATTTTTGCAATTCATGTTTTCTCGTGATTACTACTCACCATACTGAACGTTTCTATGGGAAAAAACACATAGCTGTTCAGGAATACAATAACTTCTTTTTTCACTGAAGCAGGATTGTTGCTCCTCTCAAACAGACCAAAGCCAGGAACACTGAGGCAGGGACAAGCCATAGGTTTGCAAAGCAGTTCTTATTCAGACGAAAAGAAAAGGTTATCTTTTTATTTTTTCCAGTCCCTCATAAATTCGGATGCCTACCCCTTGACACTTAAAATTCATAATGTGTCTGGGTGTTATCTCTTGCCTTCCTAAGTACATACATATGTACCTAATATCAAATAATTCACACATGTGCTTTTCAACAGGGGTTAAAACCTGTAAGTGGCTACTACAGTTTTTTAAAATTTTAAACTTATTCAATATTTAAGACATGCAAAAATGCATCAATAATAATAAAGTGTGCATTGGGAACCCACCGAACAGTGGGAGAAATTAAACATTTATCCAGTTGAAACTCCTTATTAGCCTTCCTCACTCCTTTCTGTTGAAGGTGCTCACTATCCTGAATTTGTTGTTTATAATTTTCCTTCATTTCTTTATATTCTACTAGAGTTGGACAGATCTTTTAAATTATAATTTTTTAACTTTTTATTTTAGAAGTTTTTATCCAAACTTACAGAAAAGTTAAAAGACTATTACAAAAAACTCCCATATAACCTTTACCAGATTCACCAGCTGTTTATATTTACTTTGTCAGAATACATCATCGGCATTTAATCTGTTAGAATATAAAACATTGTTTTATATAGTATTAATATACCAATGGTAAAAAGAATGTATTCTTTGGGCGCCTGTGGCTCAAAGGAGTAGGGCGCCAGCCCCATATGCTGGAGGTGGCGAGTTCAAGCCCAGCCCCGGCCATAAACTACAAAAAAAAAAAAAAAAACGCATTCTCCAGTCTTTTTAGGTTCGTCCATATTGATAGATGTAGATAATAGTTATCTCTTTTTTTCTTTGCTGTAAAATATTCTCTTGAATGAATATACTACAGTCTATCTGATCTCCTGTGAATGGGTAGTTAGGTTATTTCCAAATGTTTCTATTTCATACCATGCTGCTACGAATTTACACTAGTTAAACTTTACCAAAACATGGAGTTTTTGTGAAAAACAAGGCACAGTCCTGTATCAATCATTATTTAGAAAAAGCAACTGCAAAAATAATAGATTATAAAGATAAACTTCAGTGGCTTATACCACATTAAAACACACGGTGTTTCTTGTAGTGGATGGGTGTAGTTACATTTTGGATTTGCAAAGTAATTAGACTTTATTCTTGTGTTTTATATTTATCTTTTCTATTCACTTTTCTCCATTATTATGGGTACCACTATTGTGAATGTACCTGTTCAGCTTTCTATAAATTGGAACAGAATATCTTCCCATTAATATCATTAAGAACATTTATTCTATTTCGTTTTGCTGAGTGAAGGAGAATGCCCTCTTTCTTCATTAGGAGAAAAAGTTGCCGTTGGCTCTCTTCATCTGTTAGCTGTGTCTGTACCCACGAGTGGTTTGTGTATGTACCCAAGTAATTTTACCATTTGAAAAGTGTTTGTATAGGCATATCCTGTTTTGGCTTTACCAAACAAATTACATATTGTACGTGCAAGGCCTTATTTAATTCTCCCAACTATTCTTATATAAATACAAAAACAAATCTCAGGTGAGGAACTAGGACTTAAAGAGGCTGGGAGACATGTTCATATTACTAAATAGTAGAGCAAGGATTCAATCCCAGGCCTCAGTAACCCAAGCCAAAGTCTGTCTTCCTCACCTGTGAGCTATGCTACATCACTGTAAACTAATAATAATGTCCATTTGTTGAGCATGTCGATGTGAAGGACCAATGTAACTAGAGTAGAGCCTCTGTAGGCTGACCACCCGAGGGACTGTAACAACCTTGTCAACACACAGAGGTGGTTGACATAGGAGACCTGCTGTACTGACACACACAGGTGATGCTCGTCTGATTTATGAAAATCAGGTCACTGGAGAGAGGAGGTCAACTATGGAGGTTCTACTATACTTTTTATATATTATCCCAATTTTACAGGTGAAGAAACTCGGCCTTGAAAAGGTTAGTTTTCAGATTACAGCAAGTAGGCAGCCAAGCTGGGATTTCAAACCCAGGCCTGTCTCACTTCAGAGCCCCGTCTGCCGTGCCCATGTCTCTGTGCACTGTGTAGAAGCAATGCTGAGGATGCTTTTTGAGGTGTGGTGGCTAATTTAACTTAACTGCCCAGGTATTTTTCAGGATTTCCATCAATATTGTTCTGCAAATCCATAACAATAAGAGTAGCTTTCAAGGGATATATAAAAAGCATTTGGAAGGAAGGAATACAACAAATATACTCTACATGACTATTTTAAAATCATGATGTTTCTTTAGAATGTTTGAAAAGAGAACATGGTTTTTGGTTGTTGAAGCCAATATTTGAAACAGAAAAGCTGCATCCAAGTAATTATTCAAGAAATTGACTTATATTTGGGAGTCTGGGGATCTTTTTAAAGGAGGGCCATTCCACTTCTCAGAACTTTTCAGCTGGATGTAAGCAGAGAAGTGGAGATTAGTTATCTCCAAGGGTTATCCTACTCATAACCTAGAAGATGGATTTATTTACAGCGTTGGAACAGGAATCAGTAACCTGCCACATGTTTTTGTATAACCCATGAGCTCAGAATGGATTTTATGATTTTAAATGACTTTTAAAAATCAAAAGAAGAATATTTCATGACACATGAAAATATATGAAATTCCAGTTTTATCATCCATAAAGCATTTACTGGAACACAGCTTGCTCATTTGTTTGTGCACTGTGTAGAGCCGCCTTTGTATTCTAGCAGCAGAGTAGAGGAGGTATGGCAGAGACCACGTGGCCTGCAAAGCTGAAATCATTTATGGTCTGAACCTTGCTTGCCAACCCTCACCCTGCAGGGAGTGGTTAGGAGGACAGACTTCGGAGTCAGATGGATTGGGTTCAAGGCTCAGCTTCTTTGCCTGTAAAATGTTGTGGCCATTAAATGAGAAAAGGTAAACTCAGAATAGTGACTTAAGTAATTGTTGTCTTTTATCAAGGAAAAATGAACATAAGTAGTGGTTTCTATAGTTCTTTTACTTGACACTACAATAATAGAAAATATAAGAATATAACAAAGTAAAATTTCACATATGAATAACATATATAGTCATATATCACTTCATAATGATGGGTCCACCGATATAGGACACTTAGCAGGAACAGAGCTGGCAGGACTGAAGTGAGGCCAGGAGTGTGAGGTTGCTGTGAGCTAGGATGATGCCACTGCACTCTAGTCCAGGCAACAGAATAAGACCTTGTCTCAAAAAACAAAAAAAAGTTATTACTGATAGCATGTTTATAAAGAAAATAAGCATGTAGTTCACTGGTTATTAATTCCCTTGTTCTTCCATTTTTTAACCTCTTTTTGAAACTAATGCTTCCTGTGCTTTTATTAAAATAGTCCTTACGACAAAATGTCCAACAAGGGCGAATCGGTGAGTGATGGTGAGTGCATGTGAAGGCCTGGGCTGTTACTGTGCACTGCTTTAAACGTTATAAACACTGGACTCTGAAGCCAGATGTTTCTATAAACATTTTTTAAAAAATGTTTTTCTTTCTGTAATAGTAATTAACCTTAGCTTACTGTAAGTTTTTATTTTATAAACTTGTAGTATTTTTAACCTTTTGATTCTTACAATAATACCCTAAAAACACAAACATGTTGTACGGCTATATGAAGTATTTTCTTTTTTTTATATCCTTATTCTACGAGCCTTTTTCTATTAATTTTTTAACTTTTTTTATTAATATTAAATCATAGCTATGTACATTAATGCAATCATGGGGCACCATACACTGGTTTTATAAACAGTTTGACACATTTTCATCACACTGGTTAACATAGCCTTCCTGGCATTTTCTTAGTTATTACGTTAAGA
>CAUYPK010171700.1:0-60881 GCA_963574355.1 Loris lydekkerianus | reverse complement strand
AAAGGGCCCCATGGGACAAAGCATCTGAACCTTGGGCTCTGCTTGACATAGGAGACTTCCCACAGTAGTCCAGAAATATGAGGCAGAGAGTCTCCAGACGCTGAAAGTGTTAAAACTCACTCCCAAGGCCTCGAGTCAGGCCTTTTTTTTTTTTTTAAAGACAGAATCTCACCATGTCACCATTGGTAGAGTGCCATGGCAGCATAGCTCACAGTAACCTCAAACTCTTGGGCTTAAGTGATTCTCTTGCCTCAGCCTCCCAAGTAGCTGGGACTACAGGTACCCACCACAATGCCTGGCTATTTTTTTTTTTGTTATAGTTGTCATTGTTTAACAGGGTTGGTCTGGGTTCAAACCTGCCAGCTCCACTCCATGTAGCCGGTGCCCTAACCACTGAGCTATGGGGGCTGAGCCTGAGGGAAAAAAATCTACAACTGGGTCTGTCAGTTTTTTCTTCATGTATTTTGAACCTCTGTTATTAGGTACATACACATTTAGAATTAATGTCTTCTTCAAGTATTCACCCTATTATCATTATGACATGAGCCTCTCTGGTAATATTTCTTAGTACAAAGTCTACTTTGTCACACGATATAGCCACTCCAGCTTTCATATGCTTGTTGTTTGTACATTACACTTTTCTGATCTTTTGACTTCAACCGATTTTAGTCCATTTTGTGTTGCTGTAAGAGGATACTGGAGACTGGGTAACTTACAAATAAGAGGTTTATCTGGCTCATGATTCTAGAGGCTGGGAAGTCCAAGACCATGACACCAGCATCTGCACAGCTCTGGCCAGGGCCTTGTGCTGCATTAGAACTTGGCAGAGAATAGAAGGGGAATAGGGCATGACAAACATCGCCACCCCTGAGAGACAGCCCCACTGTAAGGTAACAACCCACTGTCAAGGTAAATAATCCAGTCCTACAAGAGAACTCACTCCCACAAGAATGCATTTGTCCATTAATGAGGGCCGAGCACCCATGACCAAAACACCTCTTAAAAGGTCCCACCTCCTGTCAATACAATTGCATTAGAAGTTTCAACATGAGTTTTTGTTGAGGACAAATCACATCCATAGCATAGCACTATGCTTAAATTTGAAGTGTTTCTTGCAGACAGAATATAGTTGAGTCTTGCTCCTTTTAATCCAGTTGGTCTTTGCCTTTTAATTGGGGTGTTCACATTATTGACATGTTTTCGTGTTGACGGTGTATTTAAATCTATTGTTTTGCTATTTGTTTCCTATTTGTTTCTTCTGTTCTTTGTCCCCTTTTACATCTCCACCTGTCTTTTTGGGGTTGAGTATTTTTCAATGTCTTCATTTTATCTTTGTGGACTTATTAGTAATACCTAACTTGTGATTGCTCTAAGAGTCCCACGTTCATCATTAACTTATCATCTTCAAATAACATTAAGTAAAAACATAAAATCTTAAGAACTGGCTGATCCAAAGGTAGTGAGTTGGCTCAGTTGATTGCTCACTTACAGATCAAATTCCTTGTTCCACTCTTTTTCCCCTACTTACTGTACTTAAAGAAGAAGAAAAAGAAAAAAGAATCTAAAAACAATATGGTACCATTTCTGCCCCCCCCATCCTTTGGATAGTTGTCATAATTTTTTCTTCCACAGATGTCCCTTCTTGTAGAGGTAGGCCTCTACGAGATACTGCTATTACATTTTTTTTTATTTTTACATATACATGTGTTTATAAGGTTTCCTTTTTTTTGCCTTCACAAAATTAAAGAGGCTTAAAATTTAATAATAACAACGTTTAAGATAAAGACTAGAAACAAAAACCTTGTAAAGAACGAATGAACATACATACATTCAGAAAAGGAATCAGACAATTGCTACATCGAAATATTAAGCAATAATAATAATGCAAAGAAAGTAACATTCACATTGTCAAATAAGAGTATGTCTGTTGTAGAATGCTTTTGAAAGTAACATTCGTGGCTTGGCACCTGTGGCTCAAGTGGCTAAGGCACCAGCCACATACACCTGAGCTGGTGGGTTCAAATCCAGCCCAGGCCCGCCAAACAATGACAGCTGCAACCAAAAAAAAAAAAAAAAAAAAAAAAAAAAATAGCCAGGCATTGTGGTGGGTACCTGTGGTCCCAGCTACTTGGGAAGTGGAGACAGGAGACTCACTTGGGCCCAGGAGTTGGAGGTTGCTGTGAGCTTTGATGCTATTGCACTCTACCCAAGGTGACAGCTTGAGGCTGTCTCAAAAAAAAAAAAAGTAACATTCACGTTGTCAAATAAGAGTATGTCTATTATAGAATTTTTTTGATACTTAAAAAAAATAAGTTAACTGGTGACTCCATATTGAACCTGAGTCAAATCATTCTATAATGGTATTATAATTTTTCAGTAGTCAATGATTTTGCATTTATAAAAGAAATGTGAAGTAAAACATTTACACACATTTTTATTACAGAACTCTTCATTCCTTTTATTGATTAAAGTCGGTATCTGGTATTGTTTTCCTTTCACCTGAAGGATTTCCTGTAACATTTCCTACACTGCATAACTGCTGGTTATGAATTCACACAGCTTTTGTCTGAAAATGTTTTTATATCACCTTAGGGTTTTTGTTTGTGGTGTTTTGTTTCTTCTTGTTTGAGACAGAATCTTGCTCTGTTGCCCCAGATAGAGTGCTGTGACATCATAGCTCATAGGAACTTCAAACTCCTAGGCTCAAGACATCCTTCTGCCTCAGCCACCAGAGTAGCTGGGACTATAGGTACCACTACAACATCTGGCTAGTTCACAGCAGCATCACTCACAATAGCCAAAAGGTTCCAATAACCCAAATGTTTATCAACAGATAAATCGATGAGAAGTGATATCTGTATCATGATTATCAATAAGTTTTAGTATACAGAGAATGCCAAAAAATACACATTTTAAAGAAAAACCTATTAAAATTGTATTATCTACCAATAAGATGAATCCAAGTCACATTGACTTCTGAATTACAAGAGGTGCTCAAAGCATATACGTAATACGTAGGTAATAGCCTCAAGTGTGTACACTCTTGGTATCCCCTTCTTACAAAGTGCTGCAACTATCACTTCTATTTACGTGTTCATCACCCCCCAGAAAGACACCCTGTACCCATGAGCGGTTGGTCACCCCCCCATCACTAATGCCCGTCCTGCCCTGTGGCTCTTCTGGCCTTGTCTCAGGGATGGGACCCTGGCACTATGTGGGGTGGGTACTGTAACTGTACCGATCACCAAGCACCTTTCCACCTATGTGGCAGCTTGCACCATACTTTATTCCCTTTTAAGGTTAAGTAAGGTCAGGTAAAGATAGACAACTCTCCATTAGCATTCATCTACTGCTGGCCATGTGTGTTTCTGCCTCTTGCTATTTATTATGACTACTACTGCTGCGAATGTTGGTGTACAAAGCTTTTAGGTGTTTGTTGTTTGATTTTTAGACAGGGTCTCACTCTGTCATCCAGGCAGTGCAGGGGTGTCATCAGCTCACTGAGGCCTCTAACTCTTTGGGTCAAGTGATCCTCCGGCCTCAGCCTCCCACGTAGCTGGGACTGCAGGCCTGGTAAGATACCTCACTGGTGGTGTCTCAAGTTTCCTGCAGACAGACGTCCTTATTTTCTTTATCCTGCTCCGAGGCCAAATTAGGTCCAGGCTGCTCACTGAGCGATCCACGTATAGCCCAAGAGCAGGGAAAAGGATAGGATGGGATGGGATGGGGTGCGGCGAACCCTCCTAGAAACCTACGGAGTGAGCTGCGAGCAGGTGGCCATGCTGCCGGTGCAAAGGCCCTGTACTAACGGGCCAGAGCAGTGGCCGGGCCAGGGAAGGGTACCCCGAGGCCCAGGGGGCCCGGAGCGCGTGGAGGCAGGGAGGTGTACCCAGACCCGGGGCTGTGCCGGGGAAAAGAAAAGGCTTGGGACCCCAAGCTGGGCGAGGTCTACTTGGGGCGGACACCTGCCCCGCCTCCCACCTTGAGATGCCAGCCAAAGGCGGTCTAGGGGATCCCTGGGGTGCCCAAGCCCAGCACCTCCTACGCCCGCGCCCACCCGACCCTCCCGGCCAAGCTGCCGCCAACACTAGGTGGCCTCTCCCCGCTGCCCCCGCTGCGCAGGCGCCCACGTGGGGCGAGGGAAGTTCTCAGCGTCCCCAGGGTCCCACCTGCTAGGCCCTTGGCTACCCTTCACAGTGGGCCCAGGCCGGTGAGCCTCCCGGCGGCTGAGAATGGAGGCCAAAATCTAAAGTTCGGTTTGAGCCTTAGTTTCTCCGCCGGTTCTTCAGGCTGCAGCGTCACGACCGCGCGCTCCGAGCAGGCTCCGCCCCCGGCACGCGCGTACGCGGCCCCTTCAAGGACTTGCTGCGCCCTCCCGCCTCCTTTTTCTCGCGCGTCTCCCTCACAGGCCGCCCCGCCCCCTCCCCTGCCGGGAGCGCGCTCACGTCGCGGCTCGGATCTTGGCCCCCGCTCCGCGCCTGCGCTGCCCGGGCCAGTGTGAGCCATTGGCTGCTGAGCTCTGGAAACGGAGTGGAGGGGCGGTGCCCTTCGCCGGAAAAGGCGGGACCATGGCACGAGCGTCCGCGTCGCGCTGACCTTCGCTCCCGCGCTGTCTCGGCCAAAGCCATCCAATGGCTATAGAGTTCTCGGGAACGAAATAGGAGGCCGTGGCCTCTGCCGGAAGAGGAGGGGCGAGGCGAGCGGCCTAATGGTACAGGAGGGGGGGGCTGCGGCCTGACATGGGCGGGCCTGGGTGGTGCTGCCGAGCTTCGGCCTTGAAGTCCGGCCGCCGACCTCTCGGCCTCTGGGAGCTCTTTCCTCCAAGGAACTCTAGGCCAGTGACTTCTCCCGCCCGCTTGGCACCGGGGCCGCCCCTGGGAGGCATTCCTGGCCCCGGGCGGGCTCTGGCGCACCTGTCACTGTTTCCCCGACGGCCCGGCCCGGCCCTGGCGTTGCAGCCTCGCGTAGCTGCCCTGTGGCATGTGAGCGTGTGGGAACCGCGGACAGGGTGATACCCTCCGGTGCACCACCCCGGCCACAGCACCGTAGGGAAGTGGAAGTTGAGTTTGTAAAACTGCGCACTCGCCACCAGAGGCCTTGTCTGACTGTCCGCACATCCAGCCGGAGGCTGGGCCGCGCCGCGCCAGTGCGAGCTGTGAGGGGGGCACCTCCGGAGCGCGCCGCGGACATGGAACAGAAGCTGTCCCGGCTGATCGAAGAGCTCACGACTTCAGGGGAGCCCCAGCTGAACCCCGAGAAAGTGAAGGAACTAAAGAAAATTTGCAAGTATGTTTCAAGGGCCTGTAGTTCGAGTGGTCCTGTAAACCGGGGACACACCGGGAGGTTGGGGAGCTCCAGGGTGTGGCCTAGGCATCACTGGAGGACACTGATCCAGGGTTTTACATGCCCAGCACTGGTGGGCGTTCAGGTCCTGGGACATGGTACTAGGGCAGGGTGTGGCATTTCTGGTTATGGTATTTCCACCCAGCTGGAAATGAAGTGTTTACTTTGGGATGAAAAACCCCCGGTGTTGCAGTTCTCCCTGAAGACCCCTAACTAGCGTGGTTTGCACCAGACAGTAACTGTGAGGAAGAGCCCTGGGTCTCCTCTTCCTCCCTGCAGTGAGTGAGGGGCACAGGCTTTCTGGACCACCTGCTGGTGACCTTCAGGCTTCACCATGGTCAGCTCTGGGATAGTAGCTAGAGGCGCTGGAGTGTCCACAGGCTGTTCTAGCTAAGCTTATTGGCAGGCACTGACATTTGACTTTTCTACAGTCTTCACACTTTGTGAAGTATCCTTTCATTTGTTTCAACTATTTAAAAATGTAGAAAACACTCTGAGCCTGTTGGACGTTATCAAAATAGAGACTGAAGGGGCCAGGCTTGGCCCTAGGGAGTGATTTGCAGACCCTGCTCTAGGAAAAGTGGAGAGTAAAGCTTGGGAGGCAGCTGTGGTCTTGGCCGCACTGCACAAAGAACCCTTGGTAACCGTCCTGCAAGTGTGGACTCTTGGGTCAGGCTGGCTTGTGTTCCCAGGTCTTCAGAGGAACAGCTGGGTCGTACCTACCACCTGCTGATGGCCCAGCTAAGCAGGGAGCATGCGCAGGTCCGCCTCTCCGCCTTCCAGGCTGTGGATGAGCTGTTCACCAGGTCTCACTACTTCAGGGTGCTGGTCATTTCCAACTTCCAGGAGTTCCTGGAGCTCACTCTGGGCACAGACCACGAGCAGCCCCTGCCACCGCCAAGGGAGGTGGCCCAGAGGCTGAGGCAGGCAGCTCTGCGGGCAGTGGAAGCATGGAATGAGAAGTTTGGGGAGGCCTATAAGAAGCTTGCCTTAGGCTACCACTTCTTAAAGCACAACAAAAAGGTAGGTGGCTTTGCCCACTGCTGGAGATTCCAGGTGTCTTCCATGAGAAGGGTGGGCTAGAGGAAGCCTGGACGCATGTCAGCCTGGTGTGCAGTCTGCCTGCTCTTCCAGGGCATCTGGGCTGCTGGACCAGTTGTTGGGGTGTGGGGTGATTGAGAGTGACTAGCAGCGGGGGTCAGGGTGACTCAGTGCTGAGAGGAAGAGCATGAGTTCACCCATGTGTGGACGTGGCAGAGCCTGCAGACCTGTGTGTGTAAGAGAAAGCAGAAGCAAGACCCAACTCTCAGGCATAGTCCTTCCCTGTGACAGTGCTGGCCTGGGCCAGGTCTGCCCTGGCTGGAATGTTATTCTCCACCTGGATGCTGCTGTGGGCTCTGACTGGTGCTGGCCATGACAGAACCCACTAGGAACTCAGACCCCCGCCTGCCATGAGGCCCAGCCATCTTTCACTGTGGACTCTGGGAACTATACCCTCCCCACGGGGGTTGTGCTCAGGGGTCTCTAGGCCCAGCTACTCAGTAGCCCCTTATATCTGCACATGAAAAGCTCATTTTTTCTTGCTGACATCATACTTAGGAGAGATTTTTTTTTTAACCTCTTTTAAGTTAGCACATGTACTGATTTTCCAGGAATTAGACGGCAGAGTCGGGGTATGGTTTCCTTTTATTTTAATACACTGCAAACTTAGAAACATGTAGAGATCCTGGTTACGTACTGATGTTGGTATCTTTTCTTAGATCTTCTTTTGATTTACTATTTCTTTGCATTCCTTATAGATAGTCTTAATCTTTATCTTCAACTTTTCAGGTGGATTTTCAAGATGTGAATGCTAGGACCTTAGCAGAAAGAAAGAGGGAAGAGGAGAAACAGAAGCATTTGGATAAAATCTACAGAGAAAGAGCCCAGCAGGCCGAGAGGGAGATGGAAGGCAAGTTCCCAGGACTGGGGGCTGCCTCAGGCCTCTGTGCTAGGCAGTGTCCTTGGTGTAGCCTGTCCATCCTTCTGGTCTCAGGGTCCTAGGTTGCTGGGGACTTTGATATTCAGACAGGCTGGGTAGAGATGCTTTGGGTTGAGGGCTGGTGGGGGTGAGGCCTTCCCAGCCACAGACCCCACCTTATTCCCAATGGTCCTGGCTGGAGGTCTTTGCAGCATCCGCTCCTCTCCTGAGCCCCAGCAGCCACATTCAACTGAGGTGTTTGCTGGGTAGATTCTCAGGCAGCCTTGAGGGCTCAGCAGTGGTCTGGTCTTTCCAGCATGGCTAAAGGCCTTCTTGGTATTCATCTTATGATCTCATCTTATGATCTCTATTTGCTCTTGCCAGCCTCCTCCCCAGAAAACCCCACCATTTACTTCCCAGCAGCAGGCCCTTCTCATGAGGGGTACAGTCCATGTGTGAGTGAGGAGGAAGCCAGGCCCAGGGCTGCCATTGTCCACAACAGGTGTCTTGTCTGAGGGACTGAGGTGGCCATTCTGCGTTCTCAGACCACAGGTCTTAAGGGCTCCTCCTGTGCCCAGAGCTCCCTGTAGACCTCATTCCTAAGTGCGGGCCCTGTTAGAGGCCACTTCTGGGAAGCCAGGCCTTGGGAAGCCTGTAAGGCAGGCAGCTGGGAAGGAGAGCTAGCCGGCCCAAGAAGGTGGGAGATGCCTATAGCATTTCTTTGCCCCGAGAGGAGGGGTAACTTTGTACATGCTGTTGCCTGGAGGCATCTGAGAGTTGATCTGCAGCTCCAGCTGCCAAGCTGGGTGGTTTGTCCAGCAGTTGAAAAGCTCCTGTGATGCCATCTGCTCCTGGGGCACTGGCTTTGGTTCTTGGGAGAAGAGGCCCCTGGGCACGGTTTTGGGCAAGGTGGTGCACTTTCTCTCAGCGTGACTCAGGAAGCAGATGTCTTGGTCTTTTGGCAGAAATGTCTGCAGAAATTGAATCCTGCCTGATGGAAGTTGAGAGCTGTTTCCAGCTGCTGGTGCCCCTTGACATAGGCCCGAGCCCAGAGGTGGAATTCTTTGGTGTGGCTTCCGGTGTGTCTGAGGAGGGTGCTTCTTGTCCTTCATGTCCAGGGCGGGCCCCCCACTGCCGGTCTGGCCCTCCTGACCCTCGGGATGGGGAGCGGCCCTGCTGCAGCAGGGACCTGCCTGCTTCTGTACACTTCCCCAGTTTTGGCAGCCAAGCGCTGTCAGAAGACAAGGATGAGGACAGTGACCAGGAGCAGTTTGTGCGCAACCACGGGCTCGGCTCACACAAGTACACCTTGAAGGTGGAGCTCTCCACAGGTGACTGGCACTTGGGCTCTGCTTGGCTCCTCCCTCTTCCGACTCTGGGCTGGCTGGTCAGCAGGTTTGTCATGGGTGCCTGCCCAGGGTGTCCTGGGCCACAGATCCTTGGCCCTGCAGTGGCTTCTCAGTAGGGCCTGGGTTGGTGGGCACTGCCTATTCTTTCTCCCCTGCAACCCCTGCATTGGGCTGCCCTCCCTCCTGCCATGCCAGGCCTTTGTGGCTATAGGCCAGCCTCAGGGGTCACTTCCAAGAGCTCACAGACTTCTCTGCCATCCCATCAGCCCCCACCTAGGAAGGCTATGAGCAGAGCAGAGACCCCCTAAAGCTGGGGTGGGGGATCCACGATGTGGTCCTTACAGCTTGTGGTCTGAGTGCCCGGGGAGCCTAGGCAGGTTATAGGCCTGTCACATATGGTCAAGCTAAGGGAGATGCCATGGTCTCTAGTGCCCCTTGGCCCCAGCTTCCTCACAAGTGGTTTTCGCTGTGTACGCGGGAGTGTGCTGGGTCCACTCTTGAGATAGTGCATCCAGAATCATGACTGTGCGTCTCCTCTCTTGGCATTGGGTGTGAGACCCTGATCACATGTGGCCGAGACAGGGCAGGCACCTGGAAGGTTCTCTGCAGGCAACAGTGGCTGTTGCTGCGTGGTCTGCTTCGCCAGGGCCTATGGGGATCTGAGCTTCAGGTACTCTGGTGACTTCGTGTGTTTCACTGCAGATGGCCTGAAGGTGCAGGAGAACGAGGACAACCTTGCCATTGTCCATGCTGCCCGTGATGTGCTCAAACTCGTGCAGAACAAGTTCCTGCCAGCTGTGTGTTCCTGGGTGCAGGTGAGGCCAGGTGCCTGGTCAGAGCAAGGGTGTGAAGGTGGAGCCCATGGACGTAGGACACGTGGGAAGTGCCTGGCGTGGAGGTGTCTCTTTAGGGCCTACTGGAGCTCTGTCCCTTGCCTGCAGCCTTTATCCTCTGAGATACCCCACAGACCAGCCAGGTGACTCCCAGCAGGGTTGGGCTCCCTGGGGGCCTGCCTGGGGGGACCTTTGCAGTTCAGCTTGTGTTTTTCAGCGGTTTACCCGTGCAGGGGTCCACGGGGAACACTTAAAGCGTGCCATTGGCCTGAAGACGGATTTAGAGCTCGTGCTGAAAAAATACCAAGAGCTGGACATCATACCCGAGGGGGAGCTGAGGCTCAGCGTGAGTAGGGGCAGCGGGTGCTCGTGCTGAGGAAATGCCACGAGCTGGACCTTGTACCTGAGGGGGAGCCGAGGCTCAGCCTGAGTGGGGGCGGTGGGTGCTGAGCATAGTTCTGAGCAAGCGTGAGCTGCCGGGGCCTCAGGGTACTGCTTTCTTCCTTGCTGAGAGTCACACAGGGCCCCTTGTCCAAGGGGCAGTGAAGGTCTGGGGTGGCAAGTGGGGCGGTGGCGTCCCAGTGCTCTCTGTGGGGTGAAGGGGAACCTCTGGGGGCCCAGCTGCACCTGCCTCCTTGGCCAGGCTCACTGCATGGCACGGTGGCATCTGGGCTGTCCACATATTCTGGCCCTGTGTTCCAGCTGAGGGCCCCTCCAGGAAGCTTTGGGAGCCAGAAAGCTCTAGGGAGTCGCCAACAGATCGGATTTGTTGTCCAGTGGGCACCAAGGTTAGCCCAGGAAGAGACCCTCGGAAAGCTCTGGGCGGCTAAAACAAAAGGCTAGTGGAAGGAGGAGCTGGGCCCCTGAGGCTCCAAGGTTGCAGGGAGATGCTGCTCCCCCCGAGCTGGGAGAAGAGTGGAAAGGGCCACAGGCCACCTGGCAGAGCTAGAGGGAAGTGTGGTGTCCATCCCTTGGGCCCCTGCTGAACGGGCAGGGCAAAGCTGTGCAATGACCCTGAAACCACAGAGACTGCTGCCCTGGGCAGGGGTGACAGGCTGCCACACGAGGATGGGGGCAGACGCACTCACAGGGCAGGGGTCATGCACATGTGTCCTCAGAGACTGTGGGACAGGGGCTGCCCTTAAGTGCAGCCAGCTGTGCCCAGTCATCCCGTCTCCTGGCTAGGCAGTCTCTCCTCTGTTCGGAACCAAGAAAACAGCGGGTTTCACAGAATTCAAGCCCTGGACCGTAAACCCAGACCCCAGACCTAGCTGAGGGTGTTGCCAACCCTGGCCTGGGAAATGGTCAGATTTTATGTTCTTCCTGTTCTAAACCTCGAGGTGACCCCAGCCTAGAACCTTGAGCGGGCTATCACCAGCCCTGGGGCCTTTGGAGAGGATCTCGCTGGTCCCTTCCCTGCTGGGTCCTTTTTTCCTCTGCTGTGCTTTGCCGGAGAGGCACGGCCATGGGGCCAGCAGAGGGCGCTTGCTGTCCCACTGAGCAGGCCACCAGGACTGCTGTGTGGTGGCTGTTTGCGGGTGATTGTTAATACTGTGTGAGAGTTTAGTTAACTAAGAAATCACTTAGTTTTGTAAATTTTTGCTAAGTGTATCTTTCACTATGAGGAAAATATTTTTTATTCTCATTTTCATGGGAGGAAGGTGATCAACTCTGTCAGCATATCAGTAGTCAGAAGTTCGTTGCTGTGACTGTGCAGGACCACAATGTTGTCAGGGCAGGTGTGGGTGGCCAAGTGGCCTGTGTGGGCAGGTCTGGGGCCACAGGGACCCCTGCCCATGATCCTGTTGAGTCCTTGGGGTTGCCGTGCTGTGGCTGCCTTGTGCTGCTGTGGCCCTGTCTCATCAGGACATCCAGATCCTGCCTGGTCACACTAGGTTCCTCCTGTGGTCAACAGCCCTGGCTCCTGCAGTGGGTGGACAGTTAGTTTTGCTGATGGGATGATGCGTCTGGGGCAGTTTGGTGCTTGGGGGGCATCCAGTGAGCTAGGAAAGGCTACCAGGCGGCGTGGTCTGGTTTCACCAGACCTAGGCACTGCTGGCACTTACAGTCCTTTCAGGGAACATCATAGGCAGGGCTCTGGACCTGAGGGCACAGGACCCTGAGCTTGGGTAACAGGGGCTGTGTAGCTTTCTGGGTCAGGGCTCTGCACTAGGCATCTGAGACTACTGTGGGTTGGTTGAGGAGACTGAGCAGCTTCTTTGGGGAGCCTCGGTCACTGTCTGGTTGGGCTCCTGCCACCACATCTCCCAGAAGCTGCTGGTCTGCTCTGGGTGCTGCGTCTAGGAACCCTAAGGCATGTGGGCTGGGCCATCTAAAGGGCACTGGGTGTATGTGGCTGCCTGTTGGGCTCTGGCGTGTGCTCCTGTCTTATGAGGCCCTGCAAGCCCGTCCATGTCTCCAGTTGTGTGCAAGCTTCCAGGACGCAGACACATGTGTCTGGGCATCTCTGGGTGTGTGACCCATGCCCAGGTCAGCAGGACCACCATCCTGGGGCTGCAGCAGTCACCATTGTCCTGTGTGGCCCTGGCCTGGCTCCTCGTGTCCTCCTGTGTTGGAGTGCTGGGCCTTCACAGCTTTGGCCTAGAAGCAGCTGCGAACGGTCCAGGGCCCTTGTCCCCATGGGACACACAGCAGGCACACTCGGTGGGGGAGGGGGAGGGGTGGCTAGGCAGCAAGGCTGAGCTGGGCCCAGTAGATTGGGCAGAGTGGTCACAGCTCCAGTGGGAGGGGAGAAGCTGCTTTGCTGGTTTGTTAGTTCGGTGGACATTTTCTAGACCCTTCTTTACAAACTGATTTTTTTTTTTAAAGGCACTCTTCCAGAACCCTTGGAGATTTGCTCAGAGAGTGAGAGCTGGCAGATGCGGTGATTGGCGGGCATCTGGCTGTGAGCCGCAGCACCGGCTCAACTGAGCTCGCTTCCCAGAATAGACATGGTGCCCCTATCTGCCCATCACCCCATGGCTTGCACTGCGCATGTGTAGGGTAGCTGGAGCTGGCTGATGAATGTCGCTATTAATTAGTGCCCTTTTAATTAAAAATTATGAATGAGGTGCTCTGAGGTAATTTTCAAATAAAATTTACAGAGGGCTGAAATATTTCCCCTCGTGTTTCCCCGTTTAGCACAGAATCGGCATTAGCTCCATGTGTAGAGCAGCAGAGCTAAGAATGTTAATCCATTGACACATGGCTTAAATATTTTAGAAACTCTAACATGCATGCCACCAAAACACGGCTGGTGCAGCTGGCTGGGGCGACAAGCCACAGCTCAGACTCAGGAGAGGTGCTGAGCAGCTGCTCTGCACGCCTGTCACAGTTGTTTCTACATAATATCGTTTTCCTTTGACATAGATGTGCTGTCTTCAAAAAATACTCCATTTTAAATAGGTTTAACTCTGTGTTTTATGGAGTGTCTCAGTGTCAGTTCTGTTTGGGAGCAGGCCAGGGATAAATTCCAGCCAGATCAATGCGGAAAGGCACTAGGCAGATTTACTTCCCAGCCTCGCTGTAGCAGAGGTGTGATAACCCCTGGCTGCTTCATTCACTAAGCTGGTGAAAATCCTTTGAAAACTTAAAAATTGCTATTTAATTGCATAGGTAACTCTGCCAATTATTTTGTATTATGTAATTAACAATACTAATTTCCCACCAACTAGTAAGTCAGAAAATAGTTGTTGGCATCACTCTTTTCAGCACCATCAGCAGTGGGTTTTTTTTTTCTTTTTGTAAATTATTGGGTTATTATTTATACATAGTTGAAATATTGGCATGAATGTTTCATTTTTGCCTCTTATGAGTCTGATGGTGCAGACACATGGTTCTCACTGGGACACACGGCCACTGTCTGCAGACTTCAGAGTCCTCTGCCTGGCCGTGCTCTGGTTCTCTATCTGAATAGCTCGACCCACCTTCTAGACCAGCCTGGGGCTCCAGGGTGCAGCTGATAGGCCCCCTGGGACACTGCTGTCTGTTCAGGAAAGTTTTCTGTAATGCTGCCAGAGTTGCTTGGCTTCTTGGAGGTGAAAAGGACAGAAACCAAAACCCAGGGAATGAAATGTTGACCCGTCAGGCACAGCAGGGAGGGCAGGGGACTAAATCAGCTGCTGGGAAACCTTGTGCGGCAGCAGGGCCAGGAAACAACCTTCCTGGTGACGCAGCTCCCTCCATCATGCTGAAGGCCAAGTGCTAATCCACGGCAGGCTGAGAGTTGGAGGGTGTAGATAGGACGACTCTCACTGGTCAACCTGGCCAGGCCGAGGCACGAGCCTCTCCCTCCAAGCACCACCCCCCATAGTCCCCCACGTGTTGTCTGCTTGGTAGACAACACTTAGCAGATGAGCCTAGCTCCCTCTATACCCCACCAGTGTTCTCTCTTTAATTCCAAAAGAGTTCTGTTGGGTAGACCATTACCCCCATTTTATAGATGAGAAAACTGAGTCTGGGAGAAGTTGTTTTGAGCCTTAGCCTCCTGGTTGAGGCCTGGCCACGTGGCAGGAAGAGCTGTGTATTGAATGTGCTACCTACTCCATGGCCAGTCAGCGTGACCTGCTTCTCTGCAGTGACTGGTGGCCTGGAGCACTGGCCATGCACTTGCAGCTGAGGCCAGGCAGAATCACTTGGCCTACCTCAATTCCTCCCAGGGTCTCTGGTGCCTGGAGTAGCCTGAGCAGACATTTCTGGTACCCACAGTGGCTTTGCCTGTGGAACTTGTGGGTTAAGAGTTGTGGGAGCTGGACATGCCAGTTGTTTTTTGTTGTTGTTGTTGTTTTTGAGACAGAGTCTCACTTTCCTGCCCTCAGTAGAGAGCTGTGGCATCATAGCTCACAGCAACCTCAAACCCTTGGGCTCAAGAGATTTTCTTGTCTTAGCTTCCCGAGTAGGTGAGACTAGAGCCAGCCCAGCACCTGGCTATTTTTTAGGGTGGAGGGGTGGGGGTGGGGGTGTCTCTGGCTCAGGCTGGTTTTGAACCTGTGAGCTCAGGCAATCCACCCACCATGGTCTCCCAGAGTGCTGGGATTACAGGTATGAGCCACTGCGCCCGGCCACCAGGTAGTTTCTGATGCGGTTTCACCTTCCCCTGGCTTTGATGCTGGTGTGTGTGCTGCACGACCTGGCATGAGCCCCAAGCCCCTGGGCTTCCTGTTGTATGGAAACCCAGGCTGGCAGCCTCCTTTGAGAATATGTCCAGTTAGGCAGCCCCGGAGAACAGGCTTTTGAGGCTGGTCCATCTGAACAGAACAGACCCTCATTGGCTTGAAACATGGGGTACCAGCCTGGCTCTGCAGGTCGACCTCCTCTCATGCCTCCTGGCAGGATGGACACCACTGTGGGTCCCTAGATCAGGCCTCCTGTGGTGGGCAGCTTCTGCTGGGTTTGTCCACAGCCCCAGGCCTCTTACTGATGGGGGTCAGGTGAGAAGGGGAGAATGCTTACCACGCTGCTTTGTGATCTTACTGAACAACCTGATGAGTGTGGATTTTATAAAGAGACAGTTACAGAACGTTGCCATTTGCTTTAGCACAGCTTCCGGTGCTCACCCAGGAATTGAGAGTGTGCTGTGCAGCGCTGGCCCTGCGTCCAGGTGCTCCCTGTGGCCAGCCCAGCCCACGGCCACCCTCTGTCCTCTGAAGGTGCATTCCGGCAGCCAGAGATGCACATGAGATATTGGCCTGGCTGGGCAATTTGCACGGCCTTCCAGGGATGGCATTAGCATATAAATAGCAGATGCAATGACGACCATCACAGCTGAGCACGTTTAATTTTTAGTTTATAAGATAGAATGGGTTTTTAAATGCATAGCCATCAAGCCGCGGAAAGACAAATGCAGTTTGGAACTCACTTGTCTGACGAGGCCTTACATCATTTTTTTTAAAAAAAGGAAACAGACACACATAAAACTGAACAAAAGTGATTTCTTGGGTGAAAAGTAATTGAGATCGCGTACCAAGTTAATTAGATGGTACAAAATTTATTTAATGGTCCCAGCTGTATCTGCTGGCCGTGCTTGGTGGGCAGGACTGCCCCTTCCCGCGGGCTCCACATCCCCTTCTCAATAATTAGTAACCTCACTACCCTGCTCCTGTAAACTGATTGCATTGTATATTTTAGCCGTTTTATTGCTTGTTTAATTATGATTGTAGAGGCTCATTTTTCTAAATCCTTTTAAGTGTGAGAGTCACTTTGTATAAAACCGGCACAGCCAGAGAGTGCTCTCCATGCCTCCTGGTGGCGGCCATGGGATGGGGGCTGCTTTTCAGAGCTGGCTCTGCCATGTGAAGGTCTGCAGCCCCTACAGTGGGGACCACCCAGGCCCACACTGGTTAGGGAAAGTGTGTGCAGGTGCTCAGTGCCCTGATTACAGCTCCCTCGGGAATGGCCTTCGCGCCCTGTCTCTGCCTGCGTGTGTTTCTTGGGTGTCTTCTGTCTTAAACCGTTTTATCACAGTTGGAAAACTCAGCTCCGAGGTGAGCTAAAAGCAAATTGCTCTTTGAGAAGGTTTAACAAATTTAATCCTGTTTGGAAGATGCCTCCACCTCTGCCTAGGAGTGTGGTTTCCCTTCCAGGACCCTCAAGTGTTCATATACCCTGTGCTCACTCACATGGTAAGGTTTCTGTTGTTGCCTGGTGCTAGCCCTGAGCCCTGTCTGACCTCTGTAACCCTGGGGGGCAGGTCCTCCTGCCTCAGGCCAATTGGTTATTTGATTTCTTGGCAATGAACTAGAGACTTCCAAGTGCTCCAAGAGTCTCTTCCAATTCCTCTTTGGGCCTCCCTGCATTTCTGAGGCCTTGGACGGTCCCTGGGGCTGTAGTGTCTCTCCTCTGAGCAGGCCTTGGATGTGAGGCCCTGGCAGGTCACGCAGAAAAGTAACTACCTGTCCTTAATGTGCAGCAGGCCTGGTGTTTGATGTTCAAGGTGACATCCAAGTTTCTCCTATGTGAATTAAAACCTAAAAATGAGATAATTTCAGCTTAATTTTCGTATGAGCAGTGAAGTCCCTAATTCTGAGTTGCCATGGTTTCAATTACAAACGAAAGTGTGGAAACGTGTGCTGTGGTGGGCTCAGAGGCAGCTTGGCCCGGCCTTTACAGGGGGGACACATTGGCCCCATGGCCTGTTGGTGCTAATGTAGAACAAAGAGGAACCAGACTCCAAATTTAGTCATGGAAATAAATGATTTTATTTGGGGAGAAAGAAGGTATAATTCCTAGTAGTTAGCTAAGCAGTTAAATATTTTTTTTAGGAAATGAAAATTTGATAAAAGTCCCCGTTGAAATTCAAGGGTGTGGGCAATAAGCATAATATTTTCTGAAAATGACCCCCATATTTAACATCTGGCGTGTGTGTTATGCATTGTAGCACGCGGTCCACATCTACCTTTAGAAAATTAAAACACATAAATTCTGTTTAGTGTTTGATGCGCACTGCACTAGCTGAGAACCGTAATGCCCTAAAACCTTGGGCTGCTCTCCACCTTTCATAAATTCCTGGGCAGATTCTATACAAAAATAATTTTCAGGTCCGTGGCTCATTGTTATTCAAACGTGATGGATGGTCGTCATTTGCTCTGCGTGGGAGTTAAGTGCCCCTGTCATTTCCAAAGAGTATAATTGGGACGTTTCACAGGTCAGCGGTGGAGACAGGCTTCCCTTTTGATCAGTGTTAGACTGATAACAAAAATTGCAGTTTCCTGTGATGAATGTCTCTTGCACTTCGCAGAGGCATAGCCGAGGCTGCACCTAGACACGGCCTACCTGCCTCTGGGCCTGTGCCGGGGGCTCCTGTTCTGCAGGGCGTCCAGGCCTGGCAGATGTGGCCAGATGTGGCTGCCGATGTCCCTGGCTCTGGGCCTCGAGCAGCCCAACTCTGCCTGATGCCTGCAGCTGACCCTGGGGCAACATCCATAGCCACCTGGAACCTCCCTTGGGCCCCTTCCTGGGGCATTAGCACCTGCCCCTGATGTTTGTCCTCCCTTCTGGAAAAGGCCAGGCTGAAGGGTGACTCAGGTGTTGCTGTTGGGAATTGCACGTGTTGGAGTGGTTGAGTTTTTCAAAGTTTTGCTCTTGTGACCATCTGAGGGTCTCATGGACTGGTATTCATCAACAGGCTCTCTTTCCAGGGGCCATACCTCGCCCGCTAGCCTGGCATGGCTATGATGGGCCACTCTACAGGCTCCCTTGTTCTGGGTGCTCTAGCCAGGCCCTGTCTTGGGGCACAGGGGTGGCTCTGCAAAGGATACTGGCTGGTGGGGAGTGAGGCAGGAAAGAGCCATCCACAGGTTTCTGCATCAGGACCGTGGGCAGGTGCGGCCCCATTGTGTGTGGCACTGTTACGAGTGCAGCCCTGGCTATGGAGCACAGCTGTGCCTCCCCCCTTCACAGTACTTGAGCAGCTCTGCAGGTCCTGTGGTGTGCGTGGGGCATCAGGGCTCCCCTAGAACTTAGCAGGCAGCCCCTGGACACTGGCCTTATCAGAAGGAAACACGATGTGGGTTTTAACAAGTCATTAAGGACAGAATATTTCAGAAATGATTGTCCCTTCTCAATTTGTGATTGCTGTGGTCACACCCACACCCTAGGAGAGGCCCCGAGTGGGGAGCTGTCCCTGCTGGCTGGGAACCTGGGAACCAGTGCACCTGCTCCTCCTGGTGGGGTTTCCACAGCCACTGGGAGCCCTGTCTGCCACCTGGCCAGTGCTCTGTGCAGTGCAGCAAAGTCAGCACCTTCCAAAAGGATTGGGTGATTGACAGTTTGTTGTAACATCAACTCTAAATGGTCCAGTGTGGGGTGGTGTGGTTTGGGGAATAGGAACAGCTGCATAGGCAACCTTAAGTGAAAGCCACCTGGAGAAAAAGCAGCAGAAACGAGCCTCTTAATCTCTGCCCACTGAGAGTGGTTCTGGGAGTTTACCTGGGCTTGGGGTATTTCCACAGATAGATGCCCCAGAGGACGAGGACGAGGACGAGGATGAGGACTTTGTGGAGGTCCCAGAGAAGGAGGGGTTTGAGACCTGTGTTCCTGACCACCTGCTGGGTGAGTATAGGGGGCTGGCCTGCCGCTGTAGCACTGGCAGTTGGGCCTGGGGGCCACTCAGGATGCTGCCCTCGGCCCCATGCTCTGAGGTCTGGCCACCTCCAAGGGGCAGGAGGTTGGGCTTCAGCAGGACCTCCAGGCTGCCATGCAGGGTTTTGCTGACAATAATTGCTGCTTTCGTTTAAAAATCTTTCTCCGGTGCCCAGGCCTGGGCAGAGGGTGCCCCATGGTCCATTCCTGTGTGTGGACCCACTGTGGGGACAGCTCCTGGCCCCCATGCCTGGCAGCTTGCTCGGGGCCTAGAAGGTCTCCTTTCCGTGGCACATGCAAAGGTGAGGAAGGCGCCTCCTGGAGCAGACGGCTTCTCTGGTGAGAGGGTGATGAGGTGTGTGTGACCTGCCTTTTCTCAGGGCTGTCCCCAGGGAGGTGAACCCTTTCTTGCCATGGACACAGCTGTGGATGCAGGATAGGGCCCAGGATGATTTGCCCGCCTCACAGTTGGGAGCAACTTCTGACCACATGGGGGGCAGAGCTTAGCTACTGCAGCCACTGCTGTTTAGAATTTCCCTCTCTTCCAACGATCCTCTAGAAGCCAAGTCTGCTCCCCAGGGCCGTGGCCCTCCACAGGTAAGGTACGGGTTAGCCTCCCCAGCACACAGGCATTGGGAGAAGCCCCAACCCCAAGTTCTTAGAATCGGGGGTCTAAGAGAGGAAACACAGATGTGTTAAGAGAACTCAGATGACTGGACGGCCCATGAACGCAGGACCTATTGAGTGCTCCACGTGGCAGCTTCTGGGCCTTGCCGTGTAGACTAGTTGCCGTGTGACCCCTAGGCTAAGCTCCTGGGGTCAGTGTGTGCTTGAGAGTCTAAAAGGGACTAGACACCGGGAGCCGGCTGGGGACCTTCTGTGGGTCATCGTGTGGTGCTCTTAGATCTGCCCCTTCTACAGGGACCTGGCAGAGACCAGCCAAGTGGCCACTGTCTCCTCTCCTCCGGCCCTCAGCCATACCTTTCCCTAAACGGGCCTCCCTCTCTGTTCTCAGCTTTAGGCAACTACTATCGTGACTCCCCTTTTAAGAGTCGGGAGGACCAGAGCACAGGGCCCACCATGCCTGGACTGTTGGGACCGGGGTGGTAGTGAGTTCTGCCTGGCTTTGCTTGGTGGACAGGGACCCAGGGACTTTTATTGCCACTGATTCACCACTTTCATTTGAAAGGCTCAGGATGTCTTCAGCCTTGGAGAGGACAGTGGCTGGTGTGGGTCTGGTGCCTTCAAGTTGAAAACAAGTGGATAGTGAACAGGGTGGGGGGCAGGGTGTGGCATCTGCCCCCCTAGTGGCCTGTTCCCCCCACCCCTACCTGGCCAGCGGGGCACAGAGAGGGCAGGGCTCCCAGGTCAGCCCCAGGTGGTGACCTCCTAGAGCTGTTGGGGGTGCAGGACCACCTCTTGGGGTGGGGCTCTTGTGTTCCCGCCTGGTCTCTGTGGTGCTGGTATGGAGGGAGTGTAGTTCATAACACTAGTTTATATTCTGTTGCTGTGTTTTCAATTAAACCCAGGTGAATCTGAAGTATTTAGATTTAGTCCAAATCCACATAGCTGAGGAAATCGGTGCTCTTTCTCTTTCTCATTTCTCTCTGAATTTTCACTGAGGGGCTTTTATCTTCCCCTTAATCCTACCATTTCTGTCAGGACATAATCTCTTTCTCAAATTTACATTTTAATTACAAGGCCAGCTGAACTAGGTGAAATCAATAATGTCAGCCCAAGTTTGCGCTGAAGCCCCAGCCTCTCCATTTCCTGCTATCGATCTCTCCTCCGCAGTGTCTGCTTTAGTGCTGTAGGCAAATAGGTGCCACTTGGGCAATTTAAACAAAAAAGGGGATTTGGACATTTTTATGATTTTTTTTTTTTTTTTTTTTCCTGCAAAAGCAACTGTGGGAGTGAATTTGAGCTGAGATACTGTGCTCCAGTTGGACGCCTTACGCCTTACAGGGCTTGCGGGGCACAGGTGTCCCCTTCTTTTTCCCTGCAGACGTGTACTCAGTGCCTGAGGAGTGCCGCCTGCTTTTGGGTTTTCACTTTGAAGTATGTCAGTGAGATTGATTTTCTACAACAATGTGAAAATGGTAGCGTGTTTTTAGTGCCCTGAGTTTTTACCCTGCTTTAACATGGTTACCCATCTTTTTAATGGTTTAAAACAACAAATCAATGAAAAGTATATTTCATTCTTGTAACTCTTAGGAATCCTCATGTTGATCCTTGGCTGTGGCTGTCTCTGGATGTCACAGTGCTCGCGTGTCAGTCTGCCCCCCTCACCGGGTGCACGTGCTGGCATCCGTGGTAACGAGTTTCCAAAATAGATGCCCAGACACCTCCCAGCTGAGCATGAAGAAGTGAGACTCTTAAAAACTAAAAAGGCTGGGCGGCCCCGAGCTTAGCGGTTAGGGCGCCGCAACGTACACTGGGGGAGGCAGGTTCATACCCTTCCCTGGTCTGGTAGACAACAATGATGACTAAACAGCAAAAAGAAACAGCCGGGCGTTGTGGTGGGCGCCTGTAGTCCCAGCTACTTGGGAGGCTGAGGCAAGCGAATTGCTTAAGCCCAAGAGTTTTGAGGTTGCTGTGAGCTGTGACGCCACAACACTACATAGACTCTGTCTCAAAAACAAATAAATAAATGAATTTTTAAAAAACCCCAAAAAACAGATACCCAGGAGCTAAACCTAGTTCGCTGTGTGGACAGCAGAGCTGGCAAGGGCTGCCCTGTGTCCCCAAGTGTGCACTGCAATGATCTTGGAGCCTCTGTGCACATGATGGCCTCCAGGGTTGGAAGGTCTGACTGTGACCCTCTGAGTGGCTGGCCATGTGTCCTCCACTCTCAGTCCACGGTGTGGGAGCACACCCCAGGAAGCAAGTACACAAGGCTTTGCTTCTGTGAACAGTCAGCACCCTCCAGGTAAAGGTGCATGGAGATTGCTCAGTGAAATAAAAGCAGACCCACCACTGCGTATTTACCCAAAGGAAAAAAGTCACTTTATCCAAAGACACTTGCACTGGGATGCTTATTTCAGCCCAGGTCACAATTGCAAAGATGTGGAGTCAACCCATCAACATATGAGTGGATTAAGAGACTGTGGTGTGTGTCCACTGGGGAGTACTACTCAGCCTTGAACAAAATGGTGAACTAATGCCTTTTGTGCCAACCTGATTGGAACTGGAGACCAGACTTCTAAGTGAAGTTTGGCAAGAGTGGAGAGACAAACATGTGCTCACTGTTAAAAGGGAGCTGGTCAGCTGGGGAGTGCAACTCAACAGAAAGCACGCAGAGAGGGGAGGGCAAACTCACACCTGCCGGGCACAGGGCACACTAGCTGGGTAGGAGGGACAAAAGGATCTGTGGAACCAAAGTGTTGGCATCCCATATCCCATGACACTGGAGCACACATAGGTGGACACGTCTCATGGCTAGGTCTGCCCAGCACATTGGGCAGTAGTACGTCTGTATGTAAGCACACGTACGTATGTGTGCACGTGACTTTCCAGGTGTTAGCATTCTCTCTGGTTGCCGTGTGTCCTAGGGACAATTCTGCAGCAGGGACTGAGGTCTTTTCATGATGTTGACATAGAGTTTGGTTTTCTCTCATCAGTTCTGTGTGTGTAAGTTTGTGGGTGTGAAGCCACCACATCTGATCTGGTCTTTGTGCTGTACACACCTTCGCAGTTTGGCTCCTTCCTTATCTGATGGCTGCTTTCTGAGATGGTTCCCTGTGGTGCCCAGTTCTTTTCATGTCCTCCCAGCATCGATTGTGTGTTTTGAAGTAACATTTGTAGGTTCTATGCACACGTTCATTCATGTTTATTACATCTTCAAATATTCCTTCTATCTTCCTTTTTTGACTTAAATCTAGTCTTTCTAATACAAACATGTTATCTCAGCTATCTTTTGTTTCCTGTTTTCATAGTGAATATTTTTTCATTCCTTTATTTTCAACTTCCGTTAGCCATTTTTTTGTTGTTTTGAGACAGAGTCTCACTTTGTCACCCTTGGTAGAGTGCTATGGCGTCACAGCTCACAGCAACCTCAAACTCTTGTGCTTAGGTGATTCTTTTGTTTCCCAAGAAGCTGGGACTACAGGTGCCTACCACAACACCTGGTTATTTTTAGCAGCGGTGTCTTGTTTTGGTCAGGCTGGTCTGAAACCCGTGAGCTCAGGCAGTCCACATGCCTTGGCTTCCTGGAATGCTAGGATTATAGGTGTGAGCCACCAGGCCCAGCCTAGCCATTTGTTTTAACAGGGTCTCATAGACAACATATTGCTAAATATATTTAAACCAACCAGTCTGTCATCAATGCTAATTCATTTAATTGGCACCTGTCTTTCCAGACATGTTTGGCCAGTTTATCGCACGTTCCTATGTGCTGTCTCTTGATTTGCTGCTGTCTTGTTTTTTTTTCTTCTTCTTTTTTTCTTTTTTGCAGTTTTTTTGGCTGGGGCTGGGTTTGAACCTGCCACCTCCAGCATATGGGGCTGGTGCCCTACTGTGGCTTTGAGCCACAGGTGCCACCCGTTTTCTCATTTTCTTCTCACCTTTTGCCACCCTTTTATTCTGCTGGCTTTAAAGGTACTCTACTGAGAATTGCCTCTATTTTTTAGAGAATTCATTTACTCTTTATTCATATAGTATCTCCGTTTCTGTACTGCTGCTTGTGCATGATAAGGAACCTCACAGCCTCTCCCCTCTGAGGCCACCCCTTTAGTGACGTCAGTGTATCTAGACCCACTTAACTTGGGACCATGGTGTGCACGTAGGCCGTGGGCATCAGGAAGTGCAGTAGTGCTTCCCACATCTTGCCTTCCCCTCCTGAGCCTAGCTCCTTTTCGTGCTGGATTTTGTGCTCTAGGGGTGTTCTCAGAGAAGACCTTCCTGTGCACACAGGGTCCCGTCTGCACCTGGCACTCGGGCATAACGGGCTGGCTGGGTATAAAATCCTGGGCTTGAGTGTCTTTTCCTCCAACACTTCTAAAATGATCTTCCACGGTCTTGCATTCAGTGTTGCAAACTACTGGTATTGGTACTCATTTTCTTCTCTTGTTTTGTATTTAAGTTTCTGCCCTTTGTGACCAAAAGGGTTTTTATTTCTTTGAAAGTATCAAATCCTTTCTCTTTCTCTTTAATTTTTAAGTATAGCTATATCATCCCATGTCCTTCTCTCTCTCCTTGGGTTCAGGGAGGCCTCTGATTCCGGAAGATCCACTCATTTTCTCAGCTCTTTCCCACACTCTTATTATCTTTTCTCTTCTTGAATTCCAACAATGAAGACTTGGCTGGTTGTCTTCTGCCCCACACCTGTGAAGGTTTCTCTGCTCCTTGTCTCTGAGTTCCCTGCAGCTCATAGGGGCTGCTGCCTCAGCTATCAGCGTCACACTGCTGTTCCTCTGCCTGGTCAGTGGAAAGCATTGTCAGCACCCCTCATTTAACTTCTTGCTGTCTCCACTGTGCTCTTTGGGGTTAAGGATGCAGACTGCATGTTTCCTGTCCTGTCTGTCCCATCTGTGGATTCTGAATGTCTGGATGCATCACTCCGTTTCCCTCTTTTGAGGCCATGTGTTCTCAGAATCTGGCTCCCTGTCAATCAGTGTCCCTTCAGGATCCTGAGCTGCCTATCAGCTGGCATACTGGGAGGAAGAGCTCCTGTCCAGGCTTGGCTCAAGCTGGCAGCGAGTTTGGGTGGCAGGTGGCACCTGGTGTCCTGGCCCACACCCTGCCCCAGGACCCCACCTTGGATCCAACTGGTAAAGGCAGTCATCTGCCTGGCTGAGAGTATCACAGGGGCAGCCTGAGAGCCAGGCTCTTGTCCTTGTCCTGTGCCAGGGCCAAGGAGATGGGCACTTGGCTGCAGCGGCCAGGAGCCTGGTGGTTCATCCCTGTTGTCCCATGCAGGGGGTGGTGAAATGCAGCACCCTGGCCCGTAGAGCTGGGAGCAGGGTGAACACACCGGCAGTGTTAGTGTCGCCTCTCACGGCTTTCAGATAAGTCGCCAAAGCTTGGTGAGAAGGTCACTGTGCCCTGGGTGGGAAGTGCACTGTCTGGAGTTCTGGCTCTTCCTCTTTCCTGCTTCGTGTCCTGGGGGACCCTTTCACATGGCTATCCTTTCTGGACCGTGTGTGACCAGTTCTGGACACGAGGCCTGGTCCTCTCTGCTCTAGGCCTGGGGGTTTGAGGAGGGGGCTGCAGGTTGCCCAGTCCTCTGTGGTCCCTCCGTGTGAGGGCAAACTCTCCTGAGGTAGCCTGCCGGAGCTGCCTAATCCAACTGGTCTTTTGTGGGTCTGGGCAGTGCAGTGAGTCAGCAGTCCTCCACACCAGGGCCCCCACAGTCCCTGACGACCTTTGTCACGTCCTGCCAAGTGCAGCAGGCTGCCCCCTTGTCCATGAGGTGGTGGTAACAGGACCTATTCACTAGTGATGGGCACGTCCTGCCTGCTCAGTCATGTGGGATGGCATGTGGTACCCCACACGTATGTCCTGCGATGGGGGGACGTGGTCAAAATAGATACATATCTATCTCAGGGCTGGAGCCAGAGGAGGCCCCACTGCAGACCCCGGAGAAGGACCTGGCTGCACAGGGCTTGCAGATGAGGACGAGAATGAGAAGGGATGAGGAGGCGTCAGACCCCACCTCTGCAGCTGCCCAGCTACGGTCATTCCGGAACCTCTTGCCCCCACCGCCACCTTCATCCGAGAGGTGACCCCAGTATGCCGTCCCTGAGGCCTCTGCCTGGAGCCTTGGCCAGCTCCATGGACTACTGAGGCATTCCTGGCTCCTTGGAAAGAAGCCTGGTCCTGTACCCCTGGCTGGGGGGTGGCTACTGATGTCCCCAACACAGTTGGGAACTGAGAGGCATGTTGGCCAGAGCGCCAGGGGGTGGGCAGCTGCCCTGAGGTTTGAGAGCAGGGGCAGAGTGAAGGACCACAGACCACAGGCCAGCTGTTGGTGGGGCTGGGTTTCTCACAGGACTTCATCAGTGGCCTTGCTGCATAGGCTCAGCCTTGGTGGAGGTCATTGCTCCCTTGTGCTCACCCAGGGTCCTGGCTGCCCTGCAGGAGGAAGGCAGGTGGCTATGACTGGCTCCAAGTTGTGTGTGTGTGTGTGTGGTCAGCATGTCCTGTTCTGTTCTGTTATGATCCCTGCAGGGCACTGCTGGGGCTGGAGGAGGCCCACAAGCTGGCAGCAGAACGGGCCCGGGCGCCCATTGTGCCCTATGGGGTGGACCTATGCTACTGGGGCCAGGAGCTGCCGGTGGCCGGGAAGATTGTCAGGTGAGGCCTGTGTGTCTGGCTCCCAAGAGTGTGTAGCCTGGCCTGAGGAGGGAGCGGCAGGCTCATGGGACCTCCCTGGGTCTGGGGCAGCTCTACGTACGTCTCTATGCCGAGCGGAGCGCAGGGGTGGGTAGCCTGTGGAATGAGCTTAGACAGTGCAAACAGTCACCTCAGCCAGTGGGTCTCATCTCTCTCAACTGTCCTGTTGCTGCTCCTGTCTGTGAGGATCAGGGGTAAACAAGGTGGGAAGGAGTGGCCAGAACACAGGCCCTACAGTTTTTCCTGAGCCTATTCAGAGCCTGGGCTGTTCCC
This sequence comes from Loris lydekkerianus, assembly GCA_963574355.1. Taxonomy (NCBI): domain Eukaryota; kingdom Metazoa; phylum Chordata; class Mammalia; order Primates; family Lorisidae; genus Loris; species Loris lydekkerianus. Next base: position 34,713 of record CAUYPK010171700.1, on the reverse strand, counting down.
AGTATGCTGCCTGCCCAAGGGACCACCCCTTAGTGTCCTAGCGGGCTAGGCCTGGGTCCTGGGGGACCCTCTGAGAAGCTTCCCCCCTACCCCTCAGTGGCTTCTGCTTTCTCTGTGGAGCTGTACGGAGTTAGAGGGGTTTGGACAGGGCCTGTCCTCTCTTAAATACAGACCCTTAGACCCTGAGGGGCCACATTCCTTGTGCTGTACTGGGAGCAAAGCTGGGACATTGCTTATGCAGCTAGGGAGGTCCAAGAAGAAAGTACCAGGTCTCTGTCCTGGGGTAGAAGGTACTGCCAGGAGAGTGTGGTCTGCCCCTGCCCCCCTTGGGCCCTCCCCACTCCCACCCCCTGGGTCTCAGTCCCCCAGTGTCACCTGCATGTGCCTGGCAACCAACCATGCACGTGGCTGTGTTTGGATTCCCAGGGCAAGGCTACCCCTGCCTGGGCCCTCACCAAGTAGATGGGGTCATGCTGCCAGCTCATAGCCAGCATTTGGGAGCCTTAGGGAGCACAGCTCTCCCCTTCCATCCAGTGGGTTGAGATGATGAGGCTGGTAGGGGGCCCACCCAATCCCAGGCCTCATGATCTGGGTGGGGCCCCTGGCTCGGAGACCAGCTCTGTCCACCGCAGCCTCTTTGGAAAAGCCCCCCCGAGGCAGGTGCTTGGCAGCCTGGCAGGGGTGCCTGGCCAGAGGGTAGGGGAAGGTGCCAAGGAGGGCAGCCTATGCGGTTGTCATGTGGGCTGCTCTTCCTTCCCCCATCCCTCATGTGGGAGGCCAGTAGTGTGGGGCTGTCAGGCTCTTGACTCCTGGGCCTCCCAACTGATCTCTGACCTGAGGCTTATTCTCATCTAGTTAGAGGCGTCTGGCTGGGCAGCTGGGTGCCATCTGGGGAGCCCCACAGCCTTACCCCAGGCTGCAGGGTATGTGACTGGGTGCTCCTCAGCCCCCTGCCCAGGCTCTGCCCAAGCCAACTGTCCCTGTGGTGGCTCTGGTGGGATGAGGCCCTGTGAGTATGGGGGGCCCTGGTAGGGGCAGAACAGACATTGGGAGCAGACTCATGGCAAGGCCTTCTCTGCACTCTTCTCTCTGGGGTGGACCAGACCTTGGTGCCCATGTGCCTGTCTGTAGGCCAGGGGTCAAGGCATGGGTGGCAGGGCCCTGCTCCTCTTAGACCCTCTGGAGCAGGGGAGCTATCAGCTTTGGGACCCCAATGTCCCTCAAGATCACTGTGAGCTGCAGAATAGGGTTAAGGCTCACAAGAGCCTGGCCAGGGACACCAGGGGCCACTCTCCCCAACTAGGGCAGTGCAGGTAGCAGGGTTCTCGTCTTTTGGCACTGGTGCTCCTGGCCCTGTCCCTTCTCTGGCCAGCAGAAAAGGGTCATTAACAAGGGCTGGTGACAGTCATGACATATTACAGGAAACTTGGGAGATGGGAGCAGATCTGCTGTTCCCACTCCTCAGCACTGTACATGGCTGGGTGGCGTTTTTCATGTGCTCCTTCCTTGGGATGCAGACACCACTTGTGTTTGCAGCTGCAGTGGTAATGGTGACCCTTATGTGGACTGTTCTATTACCTTTGAGGTCATGCTCTGAGGGTGCAGTGGCCAGTATCCCCACTCTACTGGGAGAATCTGAGCCTGGGTTGGGGTCAATCCCTAGTCTTGTGGCTGGTTCACACGGCCCCAGGGTGCAGTCCAGGCTGGAGCACTGTGGTCTTTGGCCCACAGAGGTGCAAGAGGTCAGCTTGGGGTCGGTGCTCTCTCCACACTCCTGCTGCGCCCTGTGCAGCCTTAAGGGTTTGATTCTTGGTGCAGACCCGACTCTCAGCACCGCTTCTGGAAGCCCAGCGAGGCAATGGAGGAGGTGGAGAGCGCTGCCATCTCTGAGATGCTCTGCAGCCGCCACATCACCTTTGCTGGGAGGTTCGAGCCTGTGCAGCACCGGTGTCGCGCCCCAAGGCCTGATGGCCGGCTCTGTGAACGCCAAGATCGTCTTAAGGTATGGCCTTACCTGTGCCATTGGGCGCTTAGGGCCGCAGGCCTCAGGTCAGGCTTAGGGTTAAGTGGAGCCAGGACAGGGCAGCCCAAGGGGAGTGCTGAGACCTCACCCGGTCCTGGGTTGGGAACGCTGTCAACATGGAGAAGCTTTCATGGAAGAGCTTGTATGTGGTTGGCAGATGCTGGCCACTAGGTGTCAGAAAATTGTTTGGGGTCCCTTGTCCTGGGCCCATGACTTGGGAAATTCTGCAGGGGCCAGGGTGCTCAGCATCCTTCTAGGGTGCCTCAGGTTCACTCTGTGCTGGATGTGGACTCAGCAACCCTGCCCTGGGGTCCAAGAGTGGGAGGCTGTGGGAAGAGGCTGGGGGGCTGGTCAGCAGCTGGGAGTGGTGTGTAGAGAAGGCATCTCCTGGGTGAGGCCCAGACCCCCTGCTGCTGCCTGTGCTTGAGTCCAGAGTGAGGATGGAGCTGCCTCACCTTTCCTATGGCTCCCGAGAACCCCCGGCCTTGAGTATGTGATGAAGGGCGGTGCACTTTGGCTTTGCGATGCCACCCTCCCTGTTTGTGCCCAGTGAGTTGTGGGCAGCCTTGACAAGGTGACGGCACCCTCCCATGTCAGCGCCCTCCAGTGTCAGCACCCTGTCTCTCTGCAGTGCCCTTTCCATGGGAAGATTATCCCAAGAGATGAGGAAGGATGGCCTCTTGACCCAGAAGATAGGGCGCGGGAGCAGAGGCAGCACGTGCAGGGACGCCCAGGTAGGTCTGGGTGGGTGCCATGGGGGGGCACAGCTATGGGACCCGCTGTCACCAGGCAGTCTCTTTTACAGTCAGGGACCACCCATGCCACCAGCTCGGTCGGGGGAACCGCACACTTGCAGAGGCAGGTTGGGAGGGAAGTTACCACCCTGGGGGTCTCAGGCAGGGGGCTCCATAGGTGCTCAAGGCCATTGTCATAGGTTCCCAGCAGGGACATGGGCTCCCCATGCCTGGAAGTCACCAGGGCATCATTGTGCAGCTGAGTTAGGTTCTTGGTTGTACTTTCTAAGGAAGGAATCAAGGCAGAGACAGACAGACAGCAGCCTCAGTTGTTAACCTTTCCTGCTGCATCTGTTCTCTGCAGGGTCTCACAGCTGGCGATGGTTTTGCCCATCCTGGGATGTGTGGGGCTGCTGTGCTAAGGGCATCTGCTGTGGCCTGCCTGCCTCATGCTGGCTGCATGGTTCCCTACAGGCCCCGGGGCCCACCTGGCTGCTTCTGTGCTCCAGGCTCCCACCCCAGCGTCTGGCCTTTCACGGGCTTTTTGCTCTCTGGTCATGAGAGACAATGTTGGGTCTCAGCCTGGTGCTGGGGCCCTGAATGTTGTGGGCGGGGGCCTGACCTGCTAATCTCCCAGCGAGGCCTTCCCTGGTGGCCCACGCTCAGGAGCAAATGAAGTGCCTATTTTTTGTGTCAACTCTGAAGAGTATCTGGTTTTCCAGCCCTGGGTGACTTGTTAACAAACAGGTATCAGGCTGCGGCTACAGGCCTTGCTGGCCAGTCAGATGTGAAATAGCATCTCTTTACTAACTACAGTATTGATCCCGCCTCCCTCGCTCTCAGGGCAATTTTCTTTTCCCCGGTGCTAACCTCGGTGACAATGCAGCAGCATTGCAGGCCCATCAGGGCCCAGGAAGGCCGTGAGGCCTGGAGTCTATTGATTTTCTTCAAAGGCTTTTAAATTGTCCCTTCATTTTCCTGAGGGGCTCATTCCTTCTCTACTGGATGCCAGCATTTTTTCCTTGTGTTTAAACAATTGCTCCATTCACTGGGTTCCTAAACTGTGACGCCTTCTTATTAAGGGGAGATAAACCGTTTAGACAGTTTTCCTTAATCTTGGATTAATCGTTTCTGTATCTGAGTCGTGTGGCCCATATACCTTCACTTCAAAAAAATCAGCCTGGAGAGGCCTCGGCATCTGTCCATCTGGGGCGCATGGCTGCCTCCCTCTGTGGATGCGCCTCTGCAGCCCAGCACACGTTGGGGCCCTGCAGTGTGGTGTTCATCCCCCTCTGGGCCTTACATCCCTATCTGGGTGGGGATGGCGTCTTGCCCAACAGACCCTGTGGCACTGTGGAAGGACCAGCAGGGACTGAGATGGGGCGGCTACCTGGGGCCTGTGCAAGGTGGGTGCTCTCAGCTCCATGGGCAGTGTGCTAGCCTTGCTGTGGCGTGGCCTGAGGTTAGGCCAGGTGGCAGCTGACGTCTGGCTTGTTCAGAAAGAGCCGCTTTGTCTAGGTGGACACTCCCCTGCATTTCTAAGACCAGATCCCTTAGATCAGTAAAGAGAAAGCCATTTCCTGGCAATGGTATTTGGCCCTCCTTCCCCTTATTCCTGGCCAGCCCCCCATGGAAGGCGCCTGTGCATTGCACCAACTCCCCAACCCCTGCCCTTGGTCACCTTCCTGCCTGTGGGGTCCATGGATGCATGTGGAGTCCATGGAGTGACTTGGGCCCCAGTCCTACCTCCTCCCTGCCCTGTGGAGGGGTGTTAGGCCCGGCCTGTGAGGGGCAGTGCCTGGGGACACCTGGCCTCACCTTCCCCCAGGGTGGCCTGTGTTACCTCCCTCCCCACTCTACTGCTCAGGCTGCTGGTGCCAGGGACAAGGTCCTCTCCTGGGGTCTCTCTCTCTCCTGGGAGGTGTTCTGCTGCTGCCAGATGCCTCCTGAAGTCTGCAAGTTCTGTGACAGGCTGGCGGGACCCTGAGTTCATGAAAGACGTGGAAGCAGCCACTGGGGTAGATCTGGGCTCATCCAGGTGCCATGGGAAAGGCAAGAGGAAGAAGTACCCCAATCTCACCGACCTGAGGGCACAGGCCAACACTGCCCGGGCACGCATCGGGAAAAAGGTCTTTGCCAAGTAAGAGTGGTCAGCTCAGGCACCCAGCTCCCAGGGCCACTGAGGGCCTGTCCCCGGGGCTCCCTTGCTGTTTCCACCTGAGTGACCACCCAGCCCCCTCCTCTGGACAGGGGTCTCAACTCACAGGGCTAAACTAGGTGCTTCCTGGGTTATTTGCTTGCATGGTTCCTCCACGTAGTCTGTGGGCAGGCCCTGCCACATCCTGGGGTACACATCAGTCTCCAAGATTGGGGGTCCCAGAAACCACCTTCAGGGCTGGGGAGACCACAGGGGAAATGTCAGGGCAGGGTTGAGGCCACCCTCAAGTGGGGCAAGACCCCACCCACAAAGGCCCAGCTCCAGGACTGGTGACTTTTGGCTCTTTTTGAGCCTGGCCTCCTGTCTCTGAAAGAGGCTCTCATGGGAAGTCTGCAGCTGGTCTGGGTGCCACACTGCCCCAGGACCAGGGCTCAATCCCAGTATGGCCACAGTCAGCCCAGAGCCTGGCTGGAGCCTCTCTGATAGTATCTTTTTTTTTATTTTTGAAACAGAGTCTCTGTCACTCTGGCTAGAGTGCCTTGGTGTCATGGTTCATAGCAACCTCAAACTCCTGGGTTCAGGTGATTATCCTGCCTGTGCCTCTCAAATAACTAGGACTATAGGCACCTGCCATAACATCCCCCCCTAAGTTTTCTATTTTTAGTAGAGACGGGGTCTTGCTCTTGCTGAAGCTGGTCTCAAACTCCTGCGCTCAAGATATCCACCCACCTCCACCTCCCAGTTGCTGGGACTACAGGTGTAAGCCACAGCGCTCAGTCAAGAACGTCTTGCTTTGCTTTCCTCACAGGGCGGCTGTGCGGAGGGTGGTCACAGCCATGAACAAGATGGACCAGAAGAAGCATGAGAAGTTCGCAAACCAGTTTAACTATGCGCTGACTTAGAATCTGGGCCAGGGGTGCTGCAGTTCCTGCTGGTCTGCAGCTCCTCTCTTCCCTCTGCTTGCTCACTAGGACTGGAGAGTGGGCACAGGTCTGGGCAGTGACTGTGCACTTACTGTGAGGAAATGGCAAGTTAAAGTGCCCAAGAGGTGTGACCGCTCTGCTGCTGCGGGGACCCTGCCTCCCACTTATGACTCTGGCCTTGCAAAAGAGACCCTTTGTGTTCCTAAGGGCATCTTGTGAGTCCCTGTGCATTTCTAACACATGGTTCATAATTGGTGGGATGCTCATAGGCCAGTGTTGAGGGTGTGTCCCCAGCTGCCTCCCCTGGAGAGGAGCATGCAACAGGGCTCGGGACCTGCACGTGGATGCAGATGCTGTTTCCAACACAGACATGAAGGGTGGCAGCTGAGCTCCCTTACATTTCCAACTTCACAGATCATCTTGGTGATAGTTCCACATTGAATGCAGAGAACTGCCTGCCTTGTGGGTTTAACAATAGCATAGGAAGAGCGCCCTCCACGGGCAGTGCCACACAGGTCTCCACAGCCTAGGCAGGCACCACCTCCTGACTCCTCACCTGCCTGGAAACCCTTGTGCCCCTCTCCCAGCCCCTGGCAACAGCCCGTCTACTCTGTTTTTGGATTTGCCTTTTCCGGATATTTTATGTTAATGAAATTACACAACATGGAATCTTTTGTCTCTATTTTCTTTCACTTAGCATCAGGCGTTCAAGGCTTGTACACATTGACATAGGTCAATAATTGGTTCTTTTTCGTTGGCCAGTAATATCATTGGTCTGTAGAGGTAACACATTTTGTTTATCTGTTCATCGCTGGTATTTGGACTGGTCCTGTTCTTTGGTTGTTTTGAACATTCGTGTATGAGTTCCTGTTTGCATGTGTGTTTTCTTCTGGGTGCACACATATACCTGGAGTGGAACTGCTAGTTTATATAGCAACTCAGTTGTTTAACTTTTTGAGACTGTTAAGCTATTTTCATAAGTGGCTGGACCATTTTGCATTTCTACCAGCAATTTGTGAGCATTCCAGTTTTTCCACATTCCTGACACTACTTGTTATTATCCATCTTTTTATTTTAGTCATCTTAGTAGGTATGTAGTGGTATCTCACAATAATTGGGGGGTTTTTTTGTTGTTTTTTGTTTTTTTTTTTTGAGACTGAACCTCAAGCTGTCACCCTGGGTAGAGTGCTGTGGCATCACAGCTCACAGCAACCTCCAATTCCTGGGCTCAAGTGATTCGCCTGCCTCCACCTCCCAAGTTGCTGGAACTACAGGTTCCCACCACAACGCCCGGCTATGTTTTTTTTTTGTTGTTGTTAATGCAGCCATCATTGTTGTTTGGTGAGCCCATAGTAATTTTGATTTGCATTTTTCTAATGACTAAGAATAGTGGCATCTTTTCTTGTGTTTATTGGCCATTTGTGTATTTTCTTTTTTCTTTTTTCTTTTTCTTTTTTTTTTTCCTGAGACAGAGCCTCAAGCTGTTGCCCTGGGTAGAGTGCCGTGGCATCACAGCTCATAGCAACCTCAAACTCCTGGGCTCAAGCGTTTCTCCTGCCTCCGCCTCCCAAGTAGCTGGGACTATGGGCGCCTGCCACAATGCCCAGCTATTTTATTTATTTATTTATTTTTTAATTTGGTTGTAGCCATTGTTGTTTGGTGGGCCCGGGCTGGATTCGAACCTGCTAGCTCAGGGGTACCTTAGCCGCTTGAGCCACAGGTGCTGAGCCCCATTTGTGTATTTTCTTTGGAGAAATTCTCAAATCTTTCTCCATTTTTAATTGGATCATTTGACTTAAGTTGTAAGGGTTGTTATATTCTGTTTATTATGAGTACTGGACCTTTAGATGATTTGCAAATATTTTCTCATACTTTTTTTTTTTTTGAAACAGTCTCAAAATGATGCTGTGGCATCATAGCTCACAGCAACCTCAGACTCCTGGGCTCAAGCTATCATTTATCAGTTTTTCTATTTTTAGTAGAGCCGGGGTCTTGCTTTTGCTCAGGCTGGTCTTGAACTCACGAGTTCAAGCCATCCACCCGCCTTGGCCTCCCAGAGTGCTGGGATTACACACTACTGTCTTCTCACTTTCTTGACAATGTCTTTTTGAACATAAAAGTCAATTTGGATGAAGTCCCATTTATCTATTTTATTTTTTTCTGTTGCTTGTGCTTTTGGTAACACATCTAAGAAACCATTGCCTGCTCCATGGCATGAAGATTTACACTTGTAGTTTTCTTTTGTTTTATCTTTCTTCCTATATTCCTCCATTTAATGCACTTTTTCTTGTATGTTAAGTGAATTTTTAATTCCTTTGTAACATTTTAATTTCTTTGTCTTTTTTTTTTTTTTTTTTTTTGTAGTTTTTGGCCGGGGCTGGGTTTGAACCCGCCACCTCCAGCATATGGGGCCGGTGCCCTACTCCTTTGAGCCACAGGCACCGCCCTTCTTTGTCTCTTTTACTGTTAGTTATTTTCCTTAAAACGGTGGTAGTTGCTCTGAGTAGTACGGTTAACAACTTAAAACAATCTAGTTTGGTTTAACACCAACTTAGTTTTAATAGTGCCTAAAAACTTTGCTCCTATATAGCTCTGTTTCTTCCAGCTTCTGTGTACTGCTTTTGCAATACACCTCACATCTTTGTAGATTGCAAGCCCATTAGCGTGATTGTGTAAATATTGCTTCATGTAGTTGTCTATTAAATCAGATAGAAGAAAAGACTTAGGAATGGAAGTTCATCTGTATTCTCTCAGTAGTTGGCTCTATGTTGCCTTGTCCAGTGCTCTTTATTTTTGTGTGTAGATTTGAATCCAGTTATCTTTTGCTTTAACATGAAGGACTCCCTTAGTATTTTTTGTAGGGCAGGTCTGCTAGCAATTTCTCCTTCACTTTTGAAGAATAATTTTACTAGATAATCTGCGTCTTGGTTGATAGTCTTTTTCTTTCATCCCTTTGAAAATTTCATCTCACTGCCTTCTGGCCTCTGTAGTTTGGTTAGAGGCCAGCGGCTGAGCTTGTGGGAGATGTCTTACGCACAGTGAGTTGATTTTTTTCTTGCTGCTCTCAAGACTCTTTGGCTTTTGACAGTTTGGCTATATCTAGTTATGGGTCTCTTTTAGTGTTTCCTATTTACAATTCATTGAGCTTATTACATGTAAAGATTAATGTTTTTCATCAAACTTGGAAAGGTTTTGGTCATTATTTCTCCAAATATTCTTTCTGCTTCCTCTCCTTGGACTCCTATTATGTGTATGTCTATATAGTTGGTGGTGTCTGTGGGTCTCTGAGTTTTTGTTCTTTTTTTTTTGCAGTTTTTGGCCGGGGCTGGGTTTGAACCTGCCACCCCCGGCATATGGGGCCCGTGCCCTACTCCTTTGAGCAACAGGCACTGTCCTCTTTGTTCACTTTTTTAAAAATTCTTTTTTCTGTTTCTCAGACTGTGTAATCTGAACTGACCTATCTTCAATGTCAAAGATTCTTTCCTTTGCCAAATAAAATCTAGCCTCAAGATGCTCTGGTGAACTTTTCATTTTAGTTATTGCACTTTCCTACTGCAGAATTTGTTTCTCTTCTATAATTGCTGTATTTTCACTGATATTCTCTAATTAGTGAAAAATCATTCTCATACTTCAAGTCTTTAGACATGATTTCTTTTAGTTCTTTGAATATATTTATAGTAGCTGATTTAAACTATTTGTCTAGTAAGTTCAACGCCAGGGCTTAATCAGGGACAGTTTCTATTGAATGCTTTTGCTCCTGGGTATAAACCAAGGAAACACATCATTTCCTTGTGCACCTTTTTTCTTCGGCTCCTGTGGCTCAGTGGGTAGGGTGCCAGCCCCATATACTGAGGGTGGTGGGTTTAACCCAGCCCCAACGAAACTGCAACAAAAAATACCTGGGCGTCGTGGTGGGCGCCTGTAGTCCCACTAATTGGGAGGCTGAGGCAAGAGAATCTCCTAAGCCCAGGAGTTGAACGTTGCTGTGAGCTGTGTGATGCCATGGCACTCTACCGAGGGTGATAAAGTGAGACTCTGCCTCTACAAACAAAGAAAAACTGTATATTTTAAATAACGTGATGTGCAACTCTGGAAATCACACACCCTCCACGGGATTTGTAGTTGTCACTCCTACTCGTTTAGCGTCTTTCCTGACTTCACAGATTTTAAATCTGTCAAGTTTGTACTGTTGGGTGCAGCTGCTGAACTATCTGCTGGTCAACTTCTTGCCTGGCTAAGGACTGGACAGAGATTTCCTTAAGTGCTTTGAAATAATAACTCACATTTTTGCCAACAAGCAAAACTGTGTGCGGGCGCAGCAATCCTGCACGCAAGATGCAGGGCTCCCTGTCTCCAGGGCTGCTCAGAGAATACTGTGGACACCTCATTCCTCAGCTCTTCTATTTGAGATCTTTGGCCAACCCCTTGTCTGCTCCAGCAGCTGTGATGTTTTTGACAAACCCCCACTGAGCTGGCTGAGTCAGGCCAGATAAAGGCAAGCCCTGCAGCCAGAGAAGCCCAATAGTGAGAGTTTTCTAGGATGGTGCTTTTGAGGGAGGCCCAGCCCCAGTCCTTCCTGTTGAGTAGCTGCTGGACTGCCAGTCCCAGCTTCTGTGGACGTGTGGCTAGAGTGCAGTAGTAGCATCGCGGCTCACTGTAGCCTTGAACTCTTAGGCTGCCAGGCGTTTTTTTGAATTTTAAACCAGATTCCCAGAAAAGTACACGGTAGCTAGTTTTAAAGGCTACTACAGAGCTAGGCTGAGGCAAATGGGGCCAGTGCAAGTTAAAACACCACCAAACTCACTGCTCAGCCATTTTTCTTCTTTTTTTTTTTTTTTTTGAGACAGTCTCACTTTGTTGTCCTCAGTAGAGTGCTGTAGTGTCATAGCTCACAGCAACCTCAAACTCTTGGGTTTAAGCGATTCTCTTGCCTCAGCCTCCCAAGTAGCTGGGACTATAGGCACCCGCCACAACGCCTACCTATTTTTTAGAGACAGGGTTTCGCTCTGGCTCAGGCTGGTGTCAAACTCATGAGCTCAGGCAATCCACCCACTTCAGCCTCCCAAGTGCTGGGATTAAAGGTGTGAGCCACCGCTCCCAGACTTCAGCCATTTTTCTTGAACAAACACTTTCTGGATTGTTACAAGCCTTTTATTTCCAGAGTTTTGAAAAAGTTGGTGTTACAGCTGTCCTCTGTTCTTTGGAGGTACAGAGGATCTCAGTGTCCTCGCTCTGCTATTCTGTCTCATGGCTCAGGACATCCTGCCATGGGGTACAGGTGCACTGGCCTTTACCTGCATGACCCTGACTGCTGACCTGCAGGCCGTTCCTAGTGTGTCTCATGCCCAGCAGTCTGGCAACAGATGCCCCTGTGTATGTATCTCCACACACAGACGTTTATCAGTTGGTTAAAATCCTAGAAGAGGAATTTGAGTTACGTGGTTGTGTGATTATGATTTTGACAGTGCAAAGTTGCCCTTCCTGGAAGTGGTATCGTTTTACTTTTCCACTAGCAGTGAAGGAGCTTATTACCCACCCTCACCCACCCAGGTGTTGTCAGTTTGCTCTGTGCTATGTCTCAGACCAAGTTTCAGTTAACATTTCTCTCAGAAGTGAGAGATTGAACATTCTAACATGTTTAAGAATTTGTTTTTCTTTTTTGTGAATTGTATGTCCACATTCTTTGCCCATTTTTCTGTTTGCTTATTCTTCTGTGTGATGCTTGCAAATATTTTATCTTCTGATTTCACTTAAGCTGCTTTTTTTTCATGTAGATTTTTCTCTTTTTTTCTCTTTTTTTTGACAGAGTCTCACTCTGTCACCCTCAGTAGAGTGCAATGGCATCATAGCTCACAGCAACCTCAGGCTCCTGGGCTCAAGAGATCTTCCTGCATCAGCCTCCTGAGTAGCTGGGACTGTAGGTGCCCACTATAGTGCCTGGCTAGTTTTTCTGTTTTTAGTGGAGACAGGGTCTTGCTCTTAAGCTGGTCTTGAACTCCTCACCTCATGTGATCCTCCTTCCTCAGCCTCACAGAGTGCTGGGATTATAGGCGTGAGCCCACCATGTAGATTTTTTTTATGTGTTAATAGTTGAATTATCAATCTTTCATGGCTTCTGAGTTTTATGTTATAGTTAGAATGCTCTTCCTCACTCAGAAATTATATTAAGATTTTTATGTTTTCTTGTGTGTTTATGGATTTCATTTGCACAGTTATATCATTGACCTACCTGTATTATTTCAATATAAATTATGAGCCAAAGTATCCAATTTTTAAAAATTCAGGTATTTTGCAATTGTCCTTCACCATTTATTAATGAATTTGGGGTTTGTGGATTTGAACACCACCTTTGTCATGTACTAAAGTCCCCAGTGGTTCTGTTTCTGGACCTTCAGTCCTGCCTGATCATGTATTATCATCATACTGTTCTGGTTACTGTTGCAAGAAATCTTTATGTCAAAGACTCCTTTTATATTTCTGTCCATCTTGAAATAAAGTCGGGATGTTAGGGATGAGATGAAAGAGGAGAAGGTGTTATTTTAAAATTTTATTTCAAGATTGTGTTACCCTGATGGTTTTTGTATCAGATCTTTTGATGAAAATCTCTTCATGCTTATTAAAAGACAAACCTTTACTCTGTTTCTGACCTGCAGAAGTGAGAGCTCTGTGAGCCCTCTGCCCAGTGGGAGGATAACTGGGGTGGGGGATGGGGGCCTACACCCTTGGGAGCGGCCCCACCCCTTTAAGCCCAGGCCCCATTGGGAGACTTGGTGCTAAGGAGGTGCCGGGGGCTCTGCTTCCTCAGAGGGCAAGGTGGAGGATGTTATATCCTATCTTTGAAGCCCTCAACATCCTTCTTTCTTCCCCCATACTTGGCACGTGTGGTTTGGGTCCCCATGAGCCAAGCGGATAGTGGGCAGGGTAGCTTGGGGTTGCCTGACCTGTAGATGAGTTTAGAGTCAACAGGCATGGCCATGCCTTGGTTCCTTTGGAGCCAGCTGCAGGAGAGGACCACTGCCCCCCATGAGGGGAATGGCTGGGGCCCTGAGTTTTCAGGGGACAGAAGACTGTAGACTCACTGGCCCAGCACCTTCTGGGAATCCCTATTACCTGTGCCTGGCCCTGCGCACCTGGGAGTCAGCCTGTCCTAAGGCTGAGACTGATGGCCAAGGGACAGCACAGACCCAAGGAGGTCAGTGGCTTGCCAGCCCCCCACCCACCATGTATCCCTTGGCTGAAGGAGGTTGATATCTCTGGGTGGCCAGGCTCCTGGCCCAGAGGAGATGGTGGGAACCATGTCCACCTCAAGTTGTGGGCAGGGTCCAGTGCAGTTGCAGGCAGCTAGCTATGAAGACCTAGAGGGAGCCATTCATTCACAGGGTGTCTACTGGAGTGGTGGTGCTGGAGCAGGCTCAGGATGTATGGGGGAGCAGAGGGCATGCAGGGAGCAGGGCTCCAGGAGGAGTGCTGCCTGGGGACTGGAGCTCAGAGACTTCTGAGCAGAGGTGCTCAGGCCCTCAAAAGGTAGTGCCAAGATGGCAGGAGCAGCAAGCAGAGAGGTCCCAGGGCCTGGGCAGGCAACAGGAGGCCCTCAGTGCCAGGCCCAGGGCTTGGTCTCAACCCTAGGGCCATAGGGGCTGCTAGTGGGGCACAGGAGGACAGGGCATGGGTCACAGCCTCAGTGCTAGAGATGGGAAGGGTCAGCGATACAGACTGAGAACCCCAGGTTGGAGCGGCTTGTGTGTGGAGACACGGGGTTTGTGTCTCCTGGCTCAAGAGTCCAAAGGTAGGTGCCCCAACACACGTGAGGTGCCATCAGGGCCTGGTCTTTCCAGTTTCTGGATCAGTGCCTGAGCGTGTAGCCTCCACTGCTGAGGCGACCTCAGGGCCCAAAGTGGCTACTGAGCCAGGTGCCAAGAGGAGCTTCCCTCCACACATGGCCACCCAGTCACAGGTGGCATCCAGCTGCCCATTGCCCAGGGAGAATGGGGCCCAGCATGACTACTCCAGAGGGGACAATAATAAACTGGGGTATGAACACCCCAGTGCTGTCTCTGTGGGTAGCAAAACCTGGCAGGGAGTGAGGCCTCCTATGCAGGGGCCTGAGGCCAGACGTCAACCCTGGGGGTGGGGTGGGGCAAAGGCTGGCCACAGGTTAGAGGCCAGCAAAGGACACGGGGACAGACAGATCTCAACCCTGTTACTCAAAACAGTCCTGCCTGCAGAGGGTCACCTGTTTGGGCACTGCCCTGCCCTTTCCTCCCTACTGTCACCCCTAGTTGGGCTGTTGAGCGCATCCCCACAATGGCACTACCAGGAAGCCCCCTTTTCCCATGTGGGCTGGGACAGGTCCCTCTAGGCTCCCAAGGTGGAGACCTGAGGGAACCCATACTGGGCCTTGGCACAGTGGCTGGAAAATGTCCTGGGGAGTGAGGGGCATGTGGGATACATGGTCACCAGGGGACAGTGGGAGGGAGGGAACCCAAGCAGCCAGGACATTTCTGGACAGCCCAGGTGGACACAGGCCAGACTGAGCATATGGAGGGGAACTGGGAGGCCCTGGGGAGGGCTGTGGGCATGAGTTCCTGGGCTTTCCTGGGCATCTGCATGTGGGGTGAGGTGGGCGAGGGTGTTCAGAGTATGGGGGCTGCAGATAGCACCCTGAGGCAGGGTGGGGGTGAAGGAGCTGGGGTCTAGCCCCATTGAGTCTGGAAGGCCCCAGCCCTCAGGTCTCTGTGGTAGAGACTGCATGAGAGGTCTGAGCCCAGGGTGCCCCAGGCCTTTGAGAGAACAACTGGGCGCCTGGGGCAGGCCATGTGGAGGATGCCAGGGAAGCCCTGGGGAAGGGTCCGTGAGTCAGAGGGAACAGTTCTGTAACTTAGGCTCTGAAGCAGAGCTGGGGGCCACTAAGAGGGGACAGGGATGGATGGGAGGGTAGGCCAGCACATGGCAGATATAGGCAGGTGGCAGGATCAGCAGGATAGTGGGCATGGACCCTTGGCCAGCCCAGAGTGGTAGGCTATGACGGGGAGCGCAAACCCCTTGGGCCACGGGAGCAGTCTGTTACCAGCTGAGGTCGTGGCCAGGGGCTCCAGATAGGAATGGGTAGGTTGAAGTTAACTTTCCCTACTAAGCCCAGCTGCCTGGACTTATTGGGGTGACAGGACCAACCTCACTGGGACTGTTGCCCCACCCCCAGGGTTGACTTCTGGCCTCGAGAGGCCCCTGGGTGGGAGGCCTCGCTCACTGCCAGGTTTTGCTGCCCAGGGAGACAGTCCTGGGGTGTCCACACCCCAGCTCATGATGGTCTCCTCTGAAGTAGTCCTACCAGGTAGGGTGTGCAAGAAGCTGGAAGCTCAGCCTGAATACAGGAAAGGGTCACAGCTTGAGGAAGAATTGCAAGGGTGGTGGAGCTGCCAGTGGCCCCCACATCCCTTCTCTTTTTACTAGAAACAAGATGCCTCCGGGGAGAAGCCCTGATCTCCCAGCCCCCCTTGGTCAGTGCGTGTTGTGTGGACCCCGGGAAGAACTTTAAGAAAAAGGGGGGTGCACTTTGTGTCCCCACTTTTGCTTGCTTAGAGTTGAGGGTGTGATGGCTGGAGCTAGAACTTCCATCTGGGGGTCTGAGGTTGAGGCCTCACCCAAAGGCCTCTGTAGGGGAGAGCTACAGAGGTCTTGGGGCTGGTGGCCTCTGTGAAGGCCTAATAATTGCCCGGCACAGACGCTGGCTTAAACAAGAGAAGACAGAGTCTCCTTTCAACTTCTGTTCACCAGGGTTTTCTCTCCTGTGCAACCTCACTGGATCCTAACCCACAGCAGCAAGGGAGCAAGAAGAGCCTTTGGAGGGGAATGTGGGCTCAGGGGCCCCTGAGCAGGACACCGGGGGCTGCGTGGAGGAGAGGCCTGCACTCCTGTGTGAGATCAACTTGGGAACACAGTGGGAGCTGCCAGGGCAACACAGACCAACTCCCAGCAGTGGAGGCTGTGGCAGAGAAGTCAGATCCTAGGCTACAGATAGCCCCTTATGGCACCGATGCCAAGGCCCAGGGAGGGGGCACCAAGGCAGCAGCAGGAGACCCGTGCTAAGAACTGGGCAAGCAGGGGAGGCCCCAGCATGGGCTGGGCAGAAGTGCGGGGCAGCCCCAGACTCACTAGGTGTGTGGTGGTACAGCCTAGGCACCCCATGGAGAGTGAAGAGGAGCTGGGGCTGGGCCTCCTAGGCAGGTGCCACAGGAGTGCTGTGAGGCAGGGTGAGGGGGGAGCAGGCACACAGTCCTGTTCAGCAAGCACCTGGCACAGAGTAAGCATCCAACTGAGGGTGGGGCCCAGACTCTACTTCTGTGGCACACAGCAATGGCACCAGCTCACAGAAGTCAGGAGGTGGGGATAAGTGAAGGGGGAATACTTGGTTAGGGGAATATAGCCTCCCAGGCCCCATGGTCCCTGACCAACACCCCAACCCTGTCTGCAGCCCAGGGTTGATATTGTAGGGTCCCCAAGTATGGCTGAGCCTGAGGAGATGGGTGAGGGCAGTGAGTAGGCTGAGGAGGGCTGGGTCCAGCTGTGCTGCAGCTCCAGGTATACCTGTACCTGGTCCTCCTAGTGACAGCACCTTTTGTCCATGGCGGAGCCCTGGAATGATCCAGCAGGTCCTAGCTGAGCTCACCAGGGTTGGCATATAGGACACATTGAATCCTCAGGGGACGACTCAGGCCCCTTCTAGGTCAGGGCATTGACAGTTCTGGGTAGGCCCCATGGACGAGTCCTTCCCTGGCCTCCTGCCCAAGACTAAACTCACTATACTGATGATTCCATTTGAGCCTAACAGCCTTCTGGAACCTGCTAGAAGCTTCCAGGGCTGCCTGATCAGCTGCCCATGCCCTGTAGGCCCAGGTCTTAGTTAATACACGGAGAGTATTCACCCACCTGCACCCTCCAGCCAGGCTCTGGCCACCTATAGGAAGAGCTTGACTCACTGACCAGCACAAGAATGGACCAGCCCTGAGCTCTGACAGCTGGCAAGAGCTGGGCAGCCCCAGGGCTGGTCAGCTTCCGGCAGCACAATGCAGACCAGGAAAATCGGTCTGGGGGTCTCTAGGTGGTAAAGGCTTGAGGCAGGGTGGGTGTAACAGATGCCAGGAAGCAGGGCCCCCATTCCTGTGGCACATCCCTCCATCCATCCCACCTGCCTCAAAGCAGGACATGGAGGGCACTGCTGCTTGCCCACCCTTTGCGCCTTGTGGGGGTCTAGCATGGAGCATTCCCTTCCACTCCTGCCCCTGGCACCAGGGTCACTGCCACCAAGCCCCAGGTCAGCCCTGCCCCTGACGGCGCTGACAAGCTGACTAGGCCAGAGATAAGTCCCCTGCAAGAGCTCAGCAGCTTATTGTTAAGGGAAGAGGAGTCCCAGAGCACACACAGGGACCAGCTAACTGAGGGAGGGGCAGAGATGCCTGGCCCTACCAGCATGTCCTGAGCCCCTCAGTGTTACGGAGAGGAACTCTCCCATCCCTGTCCCTGCAGCATTGGTTTGCATCAGTGCAGTCACCAGCCACTACTCCCAGGTTCAAGGTAAAAGCCTGCACTCCCAGACCCCAGGAGCCCACATGGTGGCTGAAGGAGGGCAGGGAGGGAGCAGGGCTGCAGGGTGGGGGAAGAGGTGACTGCAGGACAGCATGCTGTCCCCAGCCCTGTGGCTACAGGGAGAGGGGAAGGGGACCTAGGAATCACAGCTCCACAAGGGCAATTCTTGCTCTGGGGGACAGGGGAAGGGGAACCCTGGGACCTCAGCCTCATTCTGAAGGGCGCTCCAGCCTCTGTGCTCAGCCTCCAGGGAAGAGATTCCGGCGCCAGCCGCCAGGCCGGCGGGGACCTGGGGCCCGATCTGCACACCTAGAGGCCCACGGAAGAGAACTGCGGAGGCTGAGAGACGCGGGCGCGGCCTCCTGCGGTTTATTGACCTAGTGAAGTTCCGCAAAGAGCTTCCCAGTCGCCGAGTTGGTGGGAGCCTCCCGCTCGCCCAATGCCTACAGTCATTTATAAATTTAAAACTCTTCTGTAGCAACCGGTTATATACACAGCCAACGGCTGGAACTTTAGAAAAGACGCTGGCCCGGCGGACGCGGCCAGAGCCGCGAGGGACGTCCCCGCCCAGTGTCTCCTCTCAGAGCTCTCAGAGGTGCGGCGCGTAGAAGGCGGGCGCGCCGTAGGTCTGCGAGCCCAGCACGAAGGGCGAGAGCACGGCCGGGCTTGACAGGAAGGGCAGTTGCGCGGCGCACACCAGGCCGCCGGGGCCGTGAGCCGGGTACCCGGCCGGACCGTGCATGGCGAGTGGCGCGCCCATGGGCGGCGAAGGGCTGAGCGGGCTGAGGCCGCCAGGCAACCCCGAGCCCGGCCCCGCGCCCTGCCCGGGTCCCGCGCCGCCGCCCGTCGGCGCACTAGTGTCGGCGCCCGGGTTCTGCTTCTTCCACTTGGTTCGGCGGTTCTGGAACCAGATCTTCACCTGCGTCTCGGTGAGGCTCAGCGACAGCGCCAGGTTGAGGCGCTCGCACACCGAGAGGTAGCGAGTCGCCTTGAACTTGTTCTCCAGCGCCACGAGCTGCTCGTAGGTGAATGCGGTGCGCGCGCGCCGCGGCTTCCCGGACTTGGAGTCGGAGCCCGTGCGCTTCCGCTTGGGCTTCGCCGCAACCGCCGTGCCCTGCGGTGTCGTCCCAGCCGCTCCCGTCGCCGAGGCTCCCGTGGGACCCGGGGATCCGGGCGAGTTCCCGCAGGGTCCGGGAACAGCGGCCTCGTCGACGGCGCCTGGGAGCGCTTCGGCCTCGGCCGCTCCGGAGCAGCCCGACCCGCGGGCTCCGAGGCCGCCGCCGCCTCCCCGCGCCTCCTGCGCGCCGCTCGCCGCCTCTGTCTCGGGCGCCTGGTCCTCGTCCTCGTCGTCGGGTGCCTCGTCCCCGCTGTCCGCGCTCGGGCTGCGGCCGCCCGCGCCGCTACCGCTGCTGTAACCATTGCCCGCGGCCTCGTCCGCCTTGTAGGGGTCGCCGGCACCTGTGCGCGGGGACAGAAGACAGAGTGGTCAGCACCCGCTCCCGCACCGCTCCTCCCGCGCCCCGCCAGCCCGTCCCGTCTCCCTCCCCACGCGGCCTCCTCTTGCTCGTTCGTTTCCGCTCTTCCTTATTCGCCCTCTTCTCTTGTTCCTTTAGTTCGTTCGTTTCTCTTTCCTTTTCCCTTCGTTCCTTCTCGCCGGGCCGCGTTCCCGCGCAGTCCCTTCCTCATTTCTTTTCGTCGAAAGGATCCCTGTCTCCCGCCTTAGCCGCGTCACCGCCGCCCGAGGACGACCCGCGCGCCGCGCCCGGGCCCTTGACGAGAGGTCCGACGGTGCCGCGGGCTGAGAGTTTACAGCGGAGAGAAAGCTGGGATCGATCCGTGGGGCAGATACAAACTTAATTAAACTCATTTTGCGTAATGTACAAACTAGTTAAAGGTCACTTAATTTATTTCAACGTATATTACCCTCCCATTAAGACCGGCACGGGGCCAGCCAATTACTGGGCATTTAATAACCAGCGGGGACAGCGGCCTGAGATGGGTCGCAGCCCGCCAAGAATGGGGTTTTTGGGAACCAAAATCGAATTCCCTGACCCTGTCCCTGTCTCAAGTCTCTGGCCCTGGAACTAGGCCGCTGGCGTTAGTCCCTGCTCCGCTGTGCGCACCTCGGGCCGCTCCCGAGCCGGCTCGGCTGCCCTGGGAAGGTTGCTGCTCGGTTCCGTCAGGAGTCCGAGGGTGGCGGATGAGGAGCCGCGCCAAGGCCAGGCAAGCCACCGGAGGCCTGCCTAGGCCCAGCGTGAGCAGCAGTCCCGCATCTCCCAAGCACAGCCCCTGCGGTGGCTACGTTTGGAGTCTCACAAAAAGGAAAAAGCGTCTTTCCTGGGCAGGGTCGCCCCCCCACCCAGGTGGTCTTAAGAGAGCAATCAGGACAGATGTTCTCTTTGGCGGTACCCGAGTGGGTGCGGAGGCCCTGCTCTCGGGTAAGGTTGGCACAGAAATCTCGGGTAATAAATGACAAATTCACTCCTGGCAAATTCCTCCAGGGCAACTGGTCCACTCATCTGCACCACTCACTCCATGGGAGCAAGGGCTGTCCCCCAAAAGACCCGCGCCCAGCTCGCGCCCCAGCTGTGCGGCACCTGCACCAACCCGCCCGCCCTTCCTCCCGCGGTTCCCTGTGCCCAGGGCAGAGGGGTGGAGGGTTCCCTCCAGCCAGCCGGGGTATGCGCTGGCTCCAACTCAGACCACCGAGAAGCAGCCTGCCCAGCGCAAGGTGCGGCCAGAAGCCTCCTTGGCCAGGGAAGCCCGACCCAGCGCAGTCCGCCCTCGCTTGGGTCCTGGAGGCGGAGGGGCCCGGAAGTTGGAGAGAGGAAGGACCAAGGGGGAGGAGGTACAGAAAGCAATCAGGAGCGGGTCGAATGCAATTCGCGATCAATAGCGGCCCCTAATAAGTGTAATAGGTTTTAATCGAGTAATTATCCGAATTTTGACCCTATAATTTAGATGTTCGGGGGGAGTTTGCAAGGTGCTTGAAAGAGATATGCACGCGCCGTAATGGGATATCGACCCGGCTGGGGGCGTGGGCCGCCCCATTACCGGCCGCTTTCCGCCGCTAAGCACATTTCCCCTTAACTGTAATCGAAGGGATTTAATTGTTTTTCCAGAGATAACCAGCGTTTTGTCACAATTAGTCTGATTTGTCACAAAAAAAAAAAAAAAGAGAGAAGGGGAAGAAGGCCGGGGCGGCCACAGTGGGGGCAGGGAGGTCACGGGCCAGCCGCGGCTCATGTACCCCCTGCCTCAAGCACCAAATGTCCCCCAGGCCGGAGACGCTTGGAGGTGAAGCCTGGACAGGCCCCGCGACCCCGCAGCCCCTGGGCCTGACCCGGCTGAAGCTTCCTAGCAGCGAGCCGGCAGTGCGGGGCTCTGGAGTCCGGATCGGATGGAGGCCATGGGTGGGGGGACCGCGGACCCCGCGCTCTGCGAACTTTCCACCGAGGCAGGATTAGCTCGCGATGGGGTCCCAGGATCAAAAACGCGTGGAAGCTGCCTGTCCCCGTATCCCCCAAAACCAGATCCTACTCACTTGGCGGCTCAGCTCCGGCGGAGGCTCCGACTCCCCCAGCGGGGCCGGCGAGGGTGCGGCGCTCCAGCTCCTCGGCGCGCGGTGGACGACCTGAGGCGGCGGGGACAGGAGCGCACGGGGCCGGGGCGCACGGGTCACACGCAGTGGGTGCCACGGGACCCAGAAGCACGCAGCGACGCCTCCTACTATTGAACTTGTTGGGGTCCAGGATGTCCAGCACCGAGAAGGAGGTGGGGCGCGGGGGCGCGGCGGGCCGGGCCGCTCCAGCTCCCTCAGGCGCCGGGGGCACAGTGTCGCTGACCGCGAGCGGCGGGGCTCCAGCCCGGGGGAAGGCAGGCAGCTCCGCGCGCCCGTCCATAGCGTCCCGGGCAGCGGCGGCCGCAGCGGGCGGTACAGGCCCGGGCCCAGGAGGCGGCGGCAGCGCGGGGCCGTCCGCAGGAGCCGCCGGTCCGCTAGCACTCATGTCGGCCTCTGGCCGCTCCAGAGGCTCGGGCCCCGCAGCCTATTGGGCTCCCATTCTTGGCGGCCCCGGCGCCGCCGCACCACCCAGCGCAGGCGGCCACAGCTGGGCTGGCTCAGAGCAGCGCCCAGCGCGCTCGGCCAGTGCTGCCTGGCGCTGCCTCCGTCGCCGCCTCAGGCGCCCGCCACGGCCGGTCAGAGCATTTATGGCAGCCCCGCCGGAGGCGCCCACGCACCCACACGCCGCACACACGTGCGCCCGCAGGCGGCCAAGGGACTCCGCAGGCCTCGTTAGCGCGGGCGCCTAATTGGCTGCGAATGTTCCGGGGCGGAGGAGGCGGTACCCACCCGGGACACACAGACAGAGCTGCCAGACCCGACAGACAGACGCACAGCCCGGAATCAGAGCACAGCCCGCTAGCCGCTGTCGTGGTCAGCAGAGTGTCGCTGCTCTTCAGCTCATCTGGAAAAGGCGCGTCAGCCTCCTGGACGAAGGGGGAGGAGACAGCCCGAGTTTTAAATAATTGCGGGATCCATCAGCGGAGGGGTCGCAGAGGCCCCGGAGCCCGCCGGCTCTCCAGCGCTGAGACTTGGCTGGGACATTCAGCGCGAAGTGCGGCGCCTGCCTGTCGCGCCCTCGGGGCTCCTGGTGCGCAGGGCCCTGCGCTCGGGTGGCTCCCACAGCTCCGGCGCCCCTTGGCAGCTGGGGTCGGGTGAGAGAAGCGTCTCTCGCGGGCGAATTCTCCGCCAGGTCTTCAGCCCCCTCCCGCGCGTTCTGTGGGTCTTGGTCTCGCCTCTCTGCCTCCCTCGCTGAGGTCTTCGCCCCTCCATCCCTTCCCACGTCCGCCCCCTTCCTGTAGTCAAATTAGGGCCCAGCGCGGAGACCCTGCAGGGGGGCGGGACCCGCGCCCTCGGGACCGTTCGTTAGCCGTGGAATCAAAAATGAGGAGGGCTGGGCGACCTCCTGCCCCGCCCCCAAAATGGGGACGGAAAATCGTCCCAAACGCAAGCGGCCTACATAGAAACCGATACCCTTCAAGTCAGGGAAAAATGCCCACTTCCCCACACTCGGGTGAAGAGGAAGCCCCGAGGTCTGAGTCTTTATTCGGGTACGTTTTATCTACAGTGGCGGGGTCTGCAAGACCGGGCCCTCGGGCCTCGAGAGTCCGACCTGGAGTCCATCGTCCCGGCGCGGGATCCCGGTAGCTCCTGGAGGGTCCCCGGTCTCTCCCTTCCTCCCGCACACGCCAACAAGCCGGCCGGCAGCTGGGGGACCCCAGTGGGCGCCAGCGGCGGGGGCGCGCGTGTCCACCAGGTGTGAACGCGCGGGCGCGTGCTCAGCCGTCCCCGGAGCCGGCTCCGCGCGAGGACGGGTCCTTTGCAATTACCGCGGGCAATGATCCTTTGGAAGCAGAAATTAAAAGTTGAGAGAAATAATGGGGGACCGACCAGCTGTAATCTGGGCCACGCTCGGACGTGCTGAGCCTTGGGAGGCCAGGGCCGGGCGGAGGGGGGTTCAGGCCTCCCTTCTCTTTTCCCCTCCCCCCTCGCGCTCCCCGCGTGCTGGTCCGTCCCGAGATTCTAATCACACCCACAACACCGTGTCCTTCCTTGCCAGGACTTGATTATTCTTTATCTTTAAATTATAAATCACCTCTGGGGGAAGGAGGGTGGGTAATCTCTCATCGCAGGGAGGTAATTATCTTCTTCCCGCCCCCACCCCGGTCTTTGCCCTCTCTACCTCTCCCCCAGCTAAGTTTGGATATAAATGTGCCCGCCCCACTCTCTCTCTCTCTCACACACACACTCACACCCATTCACAAGTGCATAGCACACACAATCACAACTGATGCTTGAGCACCCAGACACACAATCCCGGGCAGACGCGCGCTCTCTCCCTGCCAGCTTTAAGTCTCTGCCGCACAGCCCGCACCGCCCGTGGCTGAGCGCCCCTCCCCCATCTGCTGGGTGGAGGAGGGAGGCTTTGGAGGCCAGGGCGGGTCCCCAGTGCAGATGTGCGCTTGGCTCGGCTCTGGGTGGTCCCAGTGTGACAGCTTCATGCCCCAAAGCTGCACTGGGCTGGGCCTGGGCCACAGGCACACAAAACACACAAGGCAATGTGGGAAGAGGCTGATGATGACATGTCCAGCCCTCTTGGAATAACTCATTAAAAATGAACAGTTGCATGTAAAACGATGTTTTAACACACTATGTTATATGTAGCATATATAGCATATATAACACACATATTATATTATATGTAGCATAATATATGGTTATCACTAAAACATAGTAAATATGTATCATACAACATAAGTATGATATGTAACAGAGAGATGGAATGATGTTAGGACATAATGTAATTACACTGTTTTCCCTTAACATGCGCTTAGCACCTAGCACCACTTAGCTCGGCAGAATGCTCTCCCCTCTGAGAGTGCTACCCTGAAGTTTCCAAGTCTCCGATCTTTCCCTCCTCTCTTTTCCTTGCCCCTCTCTATTCTAATGTGAGCAGAATGCACATCAGACTCAGGGAGCAAGGGCCAAAGTGTCCTGTGGGGGTGGGGCCTCCAAAGTTAGATAGGAGTGCTGCGTGTGGAGAGTTCAGGAGGGGATCGCTACATCTAAGGAACAATGCCACAGATTTGTGCAGCAAACCCCTTCCTCTCCCAGATCCCAGAAACAGCCCTCTCCTCCTCCAACCTCTACATAGAATGTTTGGGCTATAAAGACGTCCTTTCAATCCTAATCACAATTGACTGTCAATTACACCCTCATTTGTGCAATTTCTGTCCATCTGCCATCTCTGGGCTATCTCCGAGACACCAGCTTTTCTTGTGGGGCCCCAGGTGGGCACTGACAGGTGAAATCACTTCCTGGGATGGGTTTGCCTTTGCCTGCTTGACATGAAGCAGCCCCTTTGCTGCTGAGCTCCCACCCACTGCAGGTCAGCCAGGACCAGGTGAGGTCACTGGCGAGCTTGGGTAGCCGTGTCAGGGCATGAACAGACATATGACAGTATTAGAAATCTGGAGGGAGGGACTGGTGGTAAATGCCTCAGAAGTGAGCCTGGGAAAAGGAATGGGTGGGAGCTGAGACCTGTGACCCCCCCCCCACATTAGCAGTTTTAGAAGTCTTGGGGGCCAAGAGCAGAAGGGGAGCCCACTGCCTCTGCCACTAACTCATGGGTTTATGAAATGCCCTCCTCAGATTCTTTATCCGTCTCTGTGGTGGTTAGATTCCATGCGAGCACTAAGGTCCCAATACCTGGAAATGGTGGTCTCCCATCCACCGTGGTGCTGGAGAAATTTGTTGGATAGGCTGGAAGGGCACCAGTGTCCAGGAGACCTTGAGGGGGGCACATGCACAAATAACCTCCACTTTGTATAGTGCTTGCCTCAAGCAAAGTGCACCCCACCCCAGACCACCCAAGGTCCCACACCTCGCTGCAAAATGTGCAAAGCAGGGATTGTCAACCACATCCACTAATGAGTGTCCGAGTCCTTAGTCCTGACTGAGCCCAGCTGGTGACACCGTGCTATCTCACCTGCCTGTGAAGATGGCCATACAGCCTCTCTGTGGCAGAGAATGGGGGAAGAGGCTCCTATGTTCCCTCCCCTCATCCCTCCACCCCTACGCTCCTCAGCGAACCTGTTGGTCACTAGAGTTTGGAAGATGAGGGGACGTTATGCTTATTCCTTCCCCATTCATCTTTTCTATGACACACACCCCTAGGGTCTTCTGACGCCTGAAGAAAGAGTACACCACCTTGCAAACACCAGAGAAGAAAGGGAACCTGGGCTGCTGACCCGCCTGCGTCCGGAGGCCCCAGCCCCGGGGCACCTTCGGCACCGTGGACAGCGCTCTCGCCCAGCCTGGCTCAGGCAGACCTACCGAGTGTCATTCAGCACTGCTGACAGAGCCAGCAACCCCCAGCCACACTCTGGTCTCTGGACGCCCCAGGGGAGGAACAGGGTGGCAGACTGTGTGGGTGGAGCAGTGCTGTGAGTGGAGTCCCGGCCAGTGTATGCCACACGCCCAGATCAGAAGCTGGCCAGTTCCCCTTCATTAAACCAGGACCATGGAAGTGCCGGGGAGTTTTAGGAGGATGTTGGCTCTCTGGGTTTGCACTCTTCTGTTTGCAGGCTGCCTCAGTTAATGACATGAAGTGTGTAGCAAAGGGCTTGGCTCATGGCGAAGGGTCAGAAATGCAAAGGTGAGGTTTAAACTTAAAAAGCAAAAAATTACCAACTACTGGAGGAACAAGCCAGAGAACCAAGGGTACCATGTGCAGAAGGCAGGGCACCTGCCCCATCAGGGCTGCAGAGGCAGTGGCCAACTGGCTCCCCCTCTGATGCTGCTGGACCTGAAGAGCACCTCAGCTGCTCAGGGTTGGACAGAGGAGGGATGGGTCCTTACTCAGATGGGTAAACTGAGGCCACAGAGGATGCAGGACATGCTCAAGGTCATCTAGCCACCAAGTGGTGGAGTCTTCACATGAGCACTGGCTTCTTCTGACACAGCATTTTTTTTTTTTTTTTTTTGCAGTTTTGGCCAGGACCGGGCTTAAACCCACTACCTCCAGTATGTAGGGCTGGCGCCCTACTCCTTGAGCCACAGGCGCCGCCCCTGACCCAGCATTTTGAATGTGCAAAGTCACAGATAATCAGCTATGGGCCCCAGTGGAAAAGCAGGCCAGGTCCAGAGAGGCCCCTGCTCCTCAGAGTCCCGTACTGCCCCTGCCCTCTCTTTGCCTGCCAGGAGCTTACACTGGAGGGGCAGCAGGGCGCCCACGTTTGAGCCTGCCGATGATAGCTCCCTACCTTCCCATTGCAAGCTGCTGCTAGTACCCATGGCTCCAAGAGGACGAATTCTCACTGCCAGTGGTTGCCAGAGTCACTTAGGGGTGTCAATAGAGGAATGGCCAGGGCCACACTGTCTAGAGGTCTGTGGTCAGGAGGGCCTGGAGGTGCCTTGACACTGGGTGTCCCCAGAGATGAACCT
Organism: Loris lydekkerianus; assembly: GCA_963574355.1. Lineage (NCBI taxonomy): Eukaryota > Metazoa > Chordata > Mammalia > Primates > Lorisidae > Loris > Loris lydekkerianus. The sequence continues at coordinate 8,285 of CAUYPK010171700.1, read as the reverse complement.
CGCCTCTCCTGCTGCCCCTTCCCAGCCTGTCCCTCTTAAATCTATTTTCCATTTTGCCAAAATGTAGACTAAATCATGCCCCTTCTCTTCCAGAAACTCTGGGGGCCATGTCTGAGCTCTGCAGCCTTGCAGATCCTGACTGGATACTTCCAGCTCCCCTGCACACCCCCTAGACCTGCACCCTGGACCCAGAGCTCCTGTCTGCACCCAGATGGCCAAGGTGCCGTGTGCTCTCTGTGGGTTGTGCCCTGGGCTGCTTGTGCACATGCACCCTCCCCGCCCCTGTTCGTGGCAGCACCACCTGGAAGCCACCCCAATTTCCTTGAGGTCAGGTAGGTACACCCACTCAAAACCTGAGCTTCCCTCTGTCACGCTTCAACACATCACACAGTCTGTATCTGTTCACTTGTGGCTTCCACCCCAAACTGTGGGCTCCTGAACATTGTATGTGTCTCATTTAGCCCTGTGTCCTTCATCAAGGTAGAGGCAGGATGCAAAAGGTTTAAATCTTTTAAACTTAAAAAAAGATATAGCAATTACTGCAGTGGCACTCAGGCCATGGGGAACCAAGGGTACTGTGTGTGTGTGTGTGTGGGGGGGTCATGCAGAGCAGTTAGAATAAGTTTACAGGGGAAAGTTGCAGGGCTTATGCTGAAAGGTGGAGCAGTATCTTATCCCAAGCACCTTTCCCCCATCTTAGTGGTCCAGTTTCCTGGTCCATCTGCGTAACCTCTGTGGGCAATGAAATATCCCAGGTCACTTTTCTCCCTGGCATACAGGATGCAGGGAGTGCCCTGTCCCCCACCCTGTATGGCCAGCACATTCCCGTCCCAGCTGCTGTCAGAACATACTGGGCTGACATAACTGCAGCCCCTAGAGGCACCTGGGGACATCCCACCCCTCCTCCAGGGGTGGGGCAGCTCATGAGATTTACACTGTTGTGCTGCCCTTGGGTCAGCTCATGAGTCCTTGGCAGTAGCATTTTTGTTTGGTCTTGTCTCTGCCATTTCTGCACATTTCCTATACTCCCTGCCTTTGGAAAACCCCAGGCAGCAAATCCCTGCCTCTGGTCCTCTGGCCTCCCCATGAGCTCTCCAAGAGTGGGGTGGAGACAGAGACAAGGGTCCTCTGCACTCCTATAGGTCCAGGCTCACAGCTCAATCTTCAAGTCTGGATTTGTTGTGAACATCCATGACAATGTTCCTGTCCCTCCTCCCTGGCTTCGTCCAATGACGAGGAAAGTGCCAGTAGAATCAGACTGTGACTGTGTGGGTGATAATTCACCCACAGTTCTTCCTTCCTTTCCCCCACTCCCTCCCTGCCATGGCCTCCTGGTGGGGAACAGGGCGTGTATACTTGCAGTCACCCCAATGCTGTCCGTTCCTGTGATGTGCAATGGGCAGGAGTGAAGAGTGGCAGCTCTGCCCTCTACCGGTAAAAGATCTTCTACCCTTGGGTCTTCACCTTCTGCACAAGGACATCACAACCTAAGGGAGCAGCTGTTCCCCCAGCCTGGGACTTGTAAAGGAGCCAGCCTGACCCCGTGATCCCAGCTGAGGGCAGCCAGATTGGAGCTGATCACCATCCGTGAGCAGGTCCTGAGCAGCTGTTGTCACCATCACTGAGATCTTAGGGGTCGTTTGCTACACGCAGTGTTGTGGCAGAAGCCAGTCTGTGGGGAGCACCTCCCTTGACCACGGGAGCCTATGCATCTTGGGTTTGAGAAGATGTAGCTTTTCTCACCACCCACCCATTAGCTCCATGCCTGTTCTCTTACCCAGTCCCAGTTCATCTGGCTCTTCTGCCTTAGTTTCCCCACTATGACCAGGGTTCTGAGTGCCCACCTTTCTCGACCCCAGCAGTCACCCAGACTAGGGCCCTTGTGTTTCTTCCACACCCCACACAGGCTCATTTTCCCATTTGCACTTCAGGTACCTCCCACTGCCCACTCCCTGACAGGCAAGGTGTGAGGCCAGGCACTCACAGCTGGCAGGAGCAGGCTGTCCCCCCTCCACCAGGGTCTTAAATTTCCTACCAGGTGCTTGAGGGCAGAGGGAGGAGGTCGTGGAGGACTATGGGGGGCTTCCTTCTCTGGAGAAGGGTGGAGGTGAGGAGGGGGCGGGTGGAGAGGTGTGGAGCCACATATGGGGGTCCCAGGCAGGGAGCACAGCAGGTTCTCAGCAATTGAGTTCAGCGGATCTACCCTGGCACCTGCAGGTTGCCTGGGTTCAGGGCATGTGGGGAGGAGGCTGGTCAGGCTACATAATGAGCTTAATTGAGGTTAATGCCTCTTGCACAGCTCCTTGATTATTAAATTATTATTATCATACTTATGAATCATAATTAGAAGTTTGAATAATGGGGTAAGCCTCAGAGGAGTGATTCTGGGGCCATTGTCGCCCGGGCCACCCACCGGGACCCCAGCCCGCAGGGTGTCCAGGGAGGGCAGGTGGGAGGGGCCTAGGGTCCTCCTGGCCTCTTTACAGGTGTGGGGAGCCACAGCCTCTCCCCTGCCTCCCACGGTGCCCCACGCCCCTCGCTGTCCTCACCTGGTTCTGCAGCTTCGTGGTGACCAGTGCTTAGCCTCCTATTCTAGGCCTCACCACTGCAGAGCACCCAGCAGGCCCTCTACAAGTGTCCACCCGGGGAGGACGTGTGTCATAGATGGCTGTGGCCTTCCATCGTAGGGGTCTGTGTGTCTGACTATGGCTGTGCACGGTGTGTGTTCCTCAGCACCCATGTGTCTGTGAGCCTGAGTGTCCATGTGTCCTGTAATCCATATGTGGGTCTTCCTGGCCATTTCTGTAGCTGATGAGTGCCTGTGTGGGATTGTTGGGGCAAAGCTGGGTGGAGCTCACTTTGAGGGGCCCTTGGGGTTGGTTGTTGTCTCCAGGACGTAGGGCACATGTGTCCTGTCTGGTGCTGCTAGCCCCAGCCCCCCAGGAGAAGCCCCAGGAAACACTGGGGAGTAGATGCCAGGTCCCCAAAGCACAGACAGCAGCTACCCTCTCCCCAGCAGCTCCCACTCTCCCCTACTCCTCTCTCTCTCTTCCCCCATTTCCTTTCTCTCTCTCTCCCCCACCACTTCTCTATTTATTTTCCTCTCTGTTGCCAAAACATATTGAAGGGGAGAAAAAGGAAACATTAAGATCCACTGTGAGCTGCATGGTGGGTTAACGATTTCAAATGAGCCCCTGCTCGGGTGAGGACCTGACAATTCCCCGTCAGGATGGCAGATGATGGCTAAAATTACCCGGAATCAATATTCTCACCGGGTGTCCCAGGCTGATAAGCTCCGCCAAGACAATGTTGACTATTAAAGTCGACAGCTTGAGATATTACACTATTAGTTATGCTATTTTTAATAATCTATAATATTTGGGCTATAATTAATTAATTATACGGGTCAGATAATATCTAGGGCTGGAATGAGGTCTGAAGGACCCATTACAGTGGTAATGAGAAAGGAGAAATCTAATCTGGGGACAGGTGCTGTGAGGGTCTGGCCTAGCTGGTCTGGAGTACACTGCCTAGCTGGTCTCGCACCCATCAGCCAGCCCAGCACAGCCTGGCTCCCCGGGCAGCTGGGTCAGTAGAACATAGTGGAGCTGCTTGCCCTACTCTGGGCTCCTGCGGACTCCCAGTAGGACTGAGGCCAGAAAGAGAGTGAGGGCTGTCCAGAGACAGGTGCCTGGACCCCCCTGCCCACACCTGCTCACCAAGGGCCTAGACCAGGCTGTTCTCAGGGTGCACACATCCCAGTCCTCGCCTCATGCTCCTTATGTCACCCCGACACGGATACTGAAATCCTCACCCTTAACCTTGGTCCACAGGGCCTGCTCTGACTCACCACCCTCCTTTCTCTGGCTTGCCAGGCCCCCACTTTGAGGCCTTCTGGCTGATGAGCATGGGTCAAGCTCATTCCCACCTCAGGACCTTTGCACTGGATGCTTTCTTGTTACAGCTCCTCTCCCCAATCTTCTCTTCACACTAATTTTTCTGCTCCAATGTCACCTGTTCAAAGAGGCCAGCCCTGAATGCCTTGCCTCAATCCCACCCCTGCTAAGACTGTCCTGAACATGTGACTTGTTCATTCATTCATGGGTGGAATGGAGGTCTGAGGCTGGTTCTGCTGCTCCGGGCAACATGCCCTTCAGAAGCTCAGCTGCTGTGGGAAATCAGGATGCAGATGGTCACTCTGCTGTAGGGAGCCTCATGCTTGGCACTTTCTCTGCAGCCCTTCCCTCCCTGGGCTCTCGTGGGGGAAGCTGGAGGGGGCCTCCTATCTGTGGCCAATACCCAGTGGCCTAGGATCTCAGAGGTGCCACCTTCTGGGAACTTCCTGGCAGGGCGAAGGGAATTTCTGGGGTTGTCCCTGCTTCCCTGTCAGGCCAGCCTCCTGGCTTTTGCCTAGGCTGGTCCTCTACGCAGGTGGCCCAGGTCCCACCCTCCTCATACCCTGGTGGATGCTGTGATGGGCAGGCAGACAGACCACTGTAGGGAATTTAAAAACAGCAGTGAAACCAGTGACCAGGCTTTCTGTCCCACAGTAACAGTCAGTGTGACTCTAAACAATTTCAATTTTTTCCTACCTGGTAAAAAAATGTTTTCTCAGGCTAACTTCTAAATAGTGGCTATGGTTACTGTAGACTGTGTGTGTGTGTATACACACAGGTCACATGTAAATACATATAACCTTTAAATTGCCAGGCTTTGATTACTTACCCTTTGAAATGTATGGATTCTACATAGAAGCTTATTCTGAGAATCTGGGTTCTGAAGTTGCCCTAGAATGGCAAATGTGGTCACATATGTCCATTTTGAGAGGAAGTCGTGAGATTTGGGAGCACTATTTGTTTGTTTGTTTTGAGACAGTCTCAAGCTGTCACCCTGGGTAGAGTGCTGCGGTATCACAGCTCACAGCAACCTGCAACTCCTGGGCTCAAGTGATCCTCTTACCTCAGTTTTTCTATTTTTAATAGAGATGGGGTCTTGCTTTTGCTCAGACTAGTCTTGAACTCGTGAGCTCAAGCAGTCCTCCTGCCTCAGCCTGCCTGAGTGCTCGGATTACAAGAGTGGGTCACTGTGTCTGGCCATGGGAGCACAATTTGATTGACTACAAGGTCAGCTCCTATGTCCCTGCTGCCCGCCCTCACGTCCCACCTGTTCCTTTGTGTGAACAGTAGGTTCAAAATAAACACCTGGCACGGCAAGTGTAGGACAGACCCAGATTCCAGAGGCCCCCACCTGTCCTTGCAGGTGCACATGGCTTCCCAAACCTCCTGGAATTCTCTCCTTTGGAAATGTTTCTTCATGTGCCTTTTCCCACTAAAGAACATGTGAGGCCCAGGGCAGTGTGGTGTCCTGGAAGAAGGACAGGACATTGGTGGGAAAGAAAACTGGTGCAATCTGAAAAGAGTTTGAACTGTGATCGATGGTGCATGCCTGTGCTCTCTCCAGACAGATGTACAGCATGGTGTTAGAGTCTGGCACGGGGCAGTGGTTGGGCATATGTGGGGACTCTGCCCAACCTTTGCAAATTCTCTGTGAAAGTATAAAATGATTCTCAAGTAAAACATTTATTTAGATATGTTAATTTAATTAAAAAGCATCCACTCATTTCCTTTTTCCTATTTTGTATTATAGTACATAATTAATTTGTTTACTAATAATAGTAAAATTCAATGAAAGTTTTTTTGCCATTGGCATTTATTTTATGTTAGTGGTTCATGGCAATGACTGACATGATTTTGTTGATATGCTCCTGGGGTCAAATACTCAAGGTAGGTCTGGAGGCCACCCACCAGTGTAGACCCTTAGTTACGTCCCCCAGAACCCTCCCAGGTGCTTTTCTGTCATCACCTTGAGGATGAGTGGGGTGAGGGTCCCTGTGTGAATATGGGGTCAGCCAGGGCTGGGCACAGACAAAGGGACTGTGAGCACTGAAGCCCAGGGCCACACACCCGAGATGCTGACCACAGAGGCCAGTGAGGGAAGGGAGGTTCCCCACTAACCTGTCCAAGCCCTGTGGGGAAGAGGGACATCTGCTGTCACAATGATCGTGAACCCCACTTTTTCAAGTGACCAAAGTAACCTGTGTTCCTGAAAAAGTTTAAAGGAGAAGCAGCATCTCCTATAAACCCCAGTGTGGCAACAGCCTCACATCGTGCCTGTCCCCTCTGATCTTGTATCTTTCCAAAGAACAAATGTTGGTGCCGACATGCATAGATGCACTGGCTATCATAAGGCTTCCTGTTGCTACAGAAATCTTTGCAACACAGTTTTAGTGGCCCCGCACAATTCTATTGTGTGGTCATGTTAATTGTCACCCAGTTAGCCTCCATCACTGATAGTCTGGCTTTCCCATTGCCTTGAACACATTTTTGCATAGACTCGTTAAATTTTGATTCCATCTTTTGGAGAAAAGAGAAGAGATTTGCTGGATTAAAAGGAGGGAGTTTTTTGGCTCAGTGCTCGTAACACAGTGGTTATAGTGCCAGCCACATATACCGAGGCTGGTGGGTTCGAACCCGATCAGGCCAGCTAAACAACAATGACAACTGCAACAAAAAATAGCTGGGCATTGTGGCAGGCTCCTGTAGTCTCAGCTACTTGGGAGGCTGAGGCAAGAGAATTGCTTAAGCCCAAGAGTTTGAGGTTGCTGTGAGCTGTGATGCCACAGCACTTTATTGAGGATGACATAGTAAGACTGTCTCAAAAAAAAGGGAAGGAGTTTTTGAAGTCTGGGTCAGTATCTCTGGTGTCCTCCACACCAAGGTGGGCACCCTGCTGGTCTTTCTTTGTTGTGATTGGCATTTCTGTGAGTACCAGTGAATATTTCATTTAAGGAATATTGGTCATGTGTTCTCGTCTTTTGTGAGCTGCTTTTGCCCTTTCTTATTTGTTCAGCTATTGGGTTTGTAATAGGTTAAAAAACCTCTCTATTACAAAATACTTCAAACATATGCAGAAATGCGGAGAGGATACATTGACTCCCTGGCACCTGCTGTTCAGCTTCAACATGAGCAGCATTTGCTGTCAGCATGGTTTTGTCTATCCACTGCTATACCTTTTTTACTGAAATACACATCTCCAAACATTAAGTTGCTAAATGTGTAAATATTTCAGGCAAGAAAAATAAATAAAAGGTAAAAAGATCAGAAGCGGGAAGAAAATCTCTACATATAGATGACATGATTGTCTACATAGAAAATGCAGAGGGCCAACATAAAAAGCACTTACAGCTCATAAGTTAGCAAAGTCAGAGAGAACAACCTAGAAAAGGTCAAACCGTTAGGCAACTAACCAGACATGAGCAGGGGGATGGATGACAGGCATGGTTAGGCTATTTTGGATTGGTCTGGCTCAGGCTGACCTGTGCTCTCATGGGAATGAGGCTTATTAAGACCCTGCAGGTGGGTTGTTTTAAGTAAGATCCTTGGAGGCTTCTAAGAAACAGCTGATACTCCTCAAAGTTGTGTGTAAAACCCCAAACTGTGCTTTGATTGGCACCAGCAGTTAGTAGGACGAGGCCTGGCTTGCTGTGCGTCATTAATAAACTTTATTTTTCTTGATAAAAACTTTACTTGGTCTTTTCAATTATTCTGGTCACTACCTTGAGCCATGAAGCTGCTGTAACAAAACCAATTTCTATATACCTAAACAATCATCAATTAGAAACTGAAAATAAAAAGTAAAATTTATAACAGCTCCAGGTTAATGAAGTTCCTTTCTATTCCTAGTTTTCTTAGACCTTTTTTTTTTTATTATTATGAAAAGATGTTACGTTTTATCCCTTTTCCCCACTTATTGAGACAATGGTGTCATTTTCTTTTGTCTGTTAACACAGTGGATAATGATGATGGGTGTTCTGATGTTGAAACATACTTACATTCTTAGGATGTACCCCAGGTGGTCACGATGTGTTATCCTTTTATAGATTGTTGTGATCACTAGTTAATGTTTTGTGGACTTCTGCACATATATTCATGAGAGATTTTGTTTTATAGTTGCTTTTTCGGTGGGGTCTTTGTCTGGTTGTCGTGTTAGGGTAATGATGGTCTCAAAAAATGAATTTGGAAATGTAATTTCTTCTTCTATTGGTTCAAAAAGATTGTATAGAATTAGAGTTATTTTTATTTTTATTTTTTTTTTAATTTATTTATTTATTTATTTTTTTTTTTATTGTGGAGAAGGGGCAGGGAAAGAAGGCGGGGGAAGAGGTGAGTGACAGGGTCGGGCCAGTGGCATGGTACCACATTGGCTGTATCTAGGTAGAGGCAGTT